>PGFW01001801.1:3384-21226 GCA_003123925.1 Haematobia irritans
GCCTCTTGGCCTTCACACCAATAATAATAAGGGTTAAAGAAATCAAACACACAAAATGCCAGGGAACAAGTGGCCCAGCCAACCCAGAAAAAGGGTCACTTGGCTCAGAGGAGGAAGGAGTTACATAAATATCATAAAAAAAAGCCATAAACAAATGTATTGCAATGTCAAACATTGTCCTTGACATTGAACAACAACAAGCAAAAGGAAGAAATGTGTATCCTGTTTCTCTATAACTTTTATTAAGTTTCGTTTATTTTTTCGCTAAAAGGCTATGACAGCAGGACCCAAAAAAAGGTCAGATTTCCAACGGTCGATTATCTTGTTAACTTTCAAGGTTATTACCATGAAGCATTGCATAAAATGCCAGCAGGCAATATTCTCACATAGGAAGTGTTTTGGGATGACCTTAACCCAGAACTTGGAACAATGACAACAAAACCAAATTAACCTTCACATTGAACGGCAACATTTACAGGCCAAGAATAGGCATAGGCCACGAGCCTCACAATGCGTTAGCAATGCCCCAGGCTGACAATGACACATCGACACACACTCAAAGACGATGACGATAACGTCGAATACCAAGACCAAAAAAAAAATTCAAAACAAATGCTTTCCCAGACAGGCAAGCACCTACTTAGCCACATATTTCCTCCTGCTTCTACTACAATATTCAGCCAACAAGTCAACTGTCAATGACAATTGATACGTTTGTTTTTGGCCAACTAATGGTGCTGGTTGGTGGCGGGCCATGGTGCCAGTTGTGTCTTTGCGAAGCTTAACGTTTCCCATTCACATGTATGGACAAATGTGGCAAACTGTCTTGTACCTTGTCGCATCTACCACACCAATGCATACCATGGCATATGTGGTGCGTAATCAGACAGCCAGGCAGACGGCCCTCCACCATTAGACTTTGGATAGATTCATTTGAGCAAAACGAAAATCCATGACGACCATTTCTACAGCAGCGAAGATATCCAGTAAAAACAAAAGGGGCTCGGCTCTAATGCAATTCTCATAGACGCTTGAAACGCTTTATGGCATGCCACGAAATAAAGCCAACAATCAAATGATTGCGTAAACGCATTTCCATGGAATATACACCTCCCCCCTGCCACAAACTGGATTAAAAGTGGTGTGAAATTATGACTGATATTCGAAACTTATTTTGGGGGGAAATTGTTCAATTCAAACAAAATAATTATATTATTGTATTAATGTTACAATAAATTAGTGTTTATAACATTTTGAGTATGTTTTTCTTCAGCTATTTCTTCTCATCAAATATTGGAGTAGTAAAAATCTTTTCGTATTTCTAATGAAACTTCAGATATATTTTGTGTTTGTTTACACAATTATAATATATTTTTGGGTACATTTAGTTTATATCAAACGACAGGAAAATCTTCTCTAGTTATTGGCGAATTATTTTTAATTTTTTTATTTCTATTAAGTTTTCGTTAAGAAATTTACATATTTTCTACGTCATTGTGTTAGTTTAGTAGCTGGTGTTTGTTTTGTTGTGCCATGCCAAATGCATAGGAGAACAAAAGTTTGAGAGTCATTGGAAGAAATTAAAAGCAAGAGATTGAACTAACAAGTAATGAGACTAACAGGATTGTATTTCGTTAGGCTCTGACGCATTGTGTGTGGGCCGAGGGTGGGAGTGGGGATGATAATGATATTTACGTGTTAAAATTGTTTGATAGGCAAATAATTTTCTTCTAATCTTTGTGTAGTGTTTAGATTTACAAGTGATCATTTTTATTATTAATAAAAACTAATTCATAAAATTCAGTTTTATTTCGCGAAAGACCTGAAAGACTTTTCTCCAAGTTTCAAAAGAAAAGAAATTCGGACAAAAAAAATAAATTAATTCAAATAAATTGTCTAGCTTAGCTGTCACTTTTATCATTATTTTTAATTTGTATTTAGCTAAAGACCAATAATTTAATTTAATATTATCACTGATCGTGTTTATTTACTTCCTATGAATACTCAACAAGTTGAATCTTGACATACACTTGAAAAAAAGCATACTCGGTTCCAAAGATTTTTGTCTTTACTTTAAAAAATTTTGGTTATTGATTCCGAGCCAAAGAAACGCGGATAATACAAGTAAGGATACTTTTAAGACACAATTCTCTTCTTTAAATTTAGGTTTGCGTACTTGCTTCTACGAAGCAAATTTAATTTTTTGTTTTCTCAGGTTTTTTTTTTCTTCATATTGCTATCAAAGTTCCTTTAAAAACGGAGTAACGGCAACTTTATTTTCAAATTAGGACTCGATTTCCAGTAGAAATTATGCTATGTTTTGAAGTAAACAAACTTCTTTAAAATAAAGTTTTGAAAAACATGTCCTATATTTGAACGAATTTTTGCTTTGTAGGTTCAGATGCAAAGAGACAAACAAATTTAAGACAATTTCATTAAAATTGATGAAAAGAATTTTTCTGAATTGATTAAAGTCAAGTTGAGCTTAGCCAATATAAATTTTTTCTTTCATGTTAAGGATACCCATTTTTTAAGTCAAACACTAAATATAAGGACAATACGACTTCATTGAAAGTTATCGACTTTATGAGACAAGGAATAATAACTTTATTTTAGAGAATGCCGTCTTCTATGCTAAGCAAAATTCTCTTATTCGAAATTTTAAAGTACAATGAAATCTTTGACTTTACGACAATATTTTTTTCAGTGTAGGTACACCTTTAATTTCACTCAAAAAAAGTTTATTCGGATCCCAAAGATGTTGACCTTCCTTTTAAGGATTTTGGTATTGATTACGAAGCCAAAGATGCGGCTTTCTTTAAAATAAAGGACATTTTTTAGGACCTCCCTGGCTTATAAATCTAGGATCGATATAAATTAGAATTGAAGATCTATCAACGATTTTGTATCTCATATCGAATTCGTTTTAGTTTCTCAATGTATTCTCTGTTTCCAAAAAAACTTTAAACCAAAAGATTCAAATCTTTAAAATAGTCTTAGCCTATATTTGAAGCATTTTATCTTAAATTTTAAAAATTCAATATGTCAGTTGAGTTAAAGACGATTTCTTTAAATTAAAAATGTTTTTCTTTATTTTAAAGAACATTTGCCTTACTTCATCAAAGATCTACAACTTCAACAGAGGGACGCAAAATTTCAAGATTTGTGTCCTAAATTTAATGAAAAAAAAATTTTGAAGCAAGGTTTAAACTTTCTTTTAATTAAAATTTCATTATTTTAAAGAATTTTGTCCTTAACATTGCGTAAATTTCGATCTAAAATTTAAGTTGCATAATCTTCCATATTAGGTCAATATTTTTTTCAGTGTTGGACCGATATTGACCAATTTTTGTCTGGGTACTAGAAAGGAAAACTCTTGCATATTTGATATGTAACGTAATGAATTTAAGATCAATCGAAAACAAGGTGTGTAAGATTGTTTCCAGTAGGGGCTAATTTAATTACTTTCAATTCGATAAAATTGACTAATTTTTAACATTGTTTTCGTAAATATATTTTTCAAATTTAATTTAGTGTAATTTTTTTATAATTAATTTAATTTAATTCAATTTTATTTATTGTTTTTGTTTTTATTTAAGTAAGCTTAAATCAGTTTAATTTATTTAACTATAAATTAATATCTTTAAGTTATATTCTTTTTCTTTATGTTTATAACTTTTTTATTAAATAATTTAATTTAGTTATGAGTTTAATTAAATGATATCTTGAATTTAAAGATATTTTTCAATTTAAATTAAAACTAAATTAAGATTATTTATTTATTATTTAATTTGAATTTTCAATTATTATTATTATTTACTATTTATTTGAAATTTCAAAACAATTATTTAATGCTTTTTTAATTGAATTAAATAATTTTTAGTAAAAAATCAATTCAATTTACTTTTGAAAATTACATTCACTCCCATTTAATTATTCTGAATTTTTGAAGGTATTAGTTTTGTTTTAATTTAACCCTCTAATGCCCAATCCCGCCTTTAGGCGGGCTTTATTTAATAAGGAAGCTTTTAGTAAAAACGCACTCCTTAAGACAATAAAAAATGGGTAAAATAAAAAGAAAACTTAGTTGAAACTGTTCAAGAGGCTTTGGCAGCATATACTGATTTTACGCATAAAATTTTTCTTGTTTTAGTTTTCTTTGCTTTTGTGTCGTTATAACAATGAAAATTTAATCAGAAAAAAAATTGGGGGCATTATGAGGCGGTTAAGGAAATTTAAAATAAAATCTACAAAAAATAAATCGCAATTATTTGCATAATAATTTATTAATTGAATTTAATTATATTTTTTATTTAGTTAAAATTCAATCGTTCAATTTATTCATAATTGTATTCACTAATTACTATAATGTATATAAATTTTGAATTAATTTAGTTGCTTTTTTAAACTATGAATTAATTTTTTTCTATATTATTGGAAGTTTGCCTACATATATGCTATAAAGGTTAACTAAATGAGATCTGAAATTAAGATTTTTTTATCTGCTAATTTACGAAATTTTAAATTTAATATAAATTATCTTATTCTATTTTTATTTAGAATTTTTTATCATTTATTAATTGAATTTAATGATTTTTCTATTTTGTTGAAATCAATATTATAATTTTAGAAAATACATTTTATTCACACCCATTTCATAATCTGAATTTATTAAGAATATTCTTCATTTAAAAATTTAAATTACATCTACAATAAATAACTAGTTTCTATTATTTTGTTTCTATTTTGCATACATTTATTTAATCTTATTAATTGAATTTAAAAATAAATGATTTTATATTTTGTGAATTTCAATTAATTTAGTTTGAAATACATTGTATCATCACCATTCATGTGAATTCTAAACAAATATTTATTTAATATTTTTCCTTAAAAATTAATTACATTACAATAATAACTTGATGGTTCTATATTATTTCCCTCATGTCAACATTATTTAATCGCTTGATTACAGTAATTGTAAAATAGCTAATATATATAATTATATTGCTCCTATTATATTTATATTTAGCAATATTATATTATATTATTATATATGTATTATAGTTGATAATACATATATACTATTTAATATATATTAATATATTAATATATAAGTTAATATTTGTATTTATAATATTATTATCGATATTAATATTATACTTAATTTATTTTAATATTAATTTCTTAAGTATAATGGTATGATTTGTATAAATTACTTTACAATAGTAAAAACGTATATGGATGGACTTTGACGGAGAATATAAAATACCATCAAGAACTTTCATGAATCTAAATCAAAAGAAAAAAAAAATATTTTTTTGTTTTTAAAATTCCACCAATGTCATTTACACATTTTTCAAACACACAACGCATACCCATCACACTTGATATTTACATACTGTAACCTTGTGGATTTTCGAGTGTCTCGTTTGAGAATTACCAAAATTTGATTAGGCTTCAATAATTTGGGCTTAATTCTTTCGTTCAATAACATTTTTAGCGTTAATTCTATATCAACAAACTACAAACACCAATTAGCAGCTTCTGCGGAAACGATCACAAATTATTCCTTCTCTCTTTAAGGCCAAAGGCAGGATATCTCTTCAAATGACAACTTTCATTGTGGGAGGAAAGTTTGGGAGATTCCTGTTTTTGTTTTGCGTTGATTTCCCTTAAAAAGCTAAACAATTCCCACATAATCATTGCTGGCATTTGGTGGTTTGTCCTTGATATTTGTTTATGTTATTACAAAGGATAAATTTTATTAAAGAGGGTAGTAAGGGACGACCTTCATCTTCCATGTCGTTGTTTTTTTTTGGTTTTGGGTAGGTGTGTACAAATTCCTAGCAAGTTTTTTCTAAGACTTTCTAAGGGATCATTGCCTTCCACCGTCTGGCAAGTGTCTAAAGGCATATAATCACATGGTCCTTTTTGTGCCTTGACAATTCAACAGGGTTTCCTTGGAAATCAATGTCTTGCCTTGGTTTATTGGCTTGGATAGTCTTCTTGAGGTCTTTGTTTGACTGCCATCCGAATGTTTTAAGGCCATGGACCTTTTTTTCATGGATTTCTTTTACATGGACCTTCTTCAAATGTCCTTTTTTTGCTAATTCTGCAAAACAGGAAAACAAAATACTGGTTGCCATAGTATAATGCAACAGGTTGCTAGGATTTCTTTTACAAAGAATTTCAAATGTCTGAAGTTTTCCCATCCTCAAATTGATTATTGCCAAAGGAATGAAACTTCCAAAAAGGCCATTGACTTGCGTAAGTATTTCTGGGTTTGCTGAATGGCTCAAGGGGGAATGACCTTGATAACCATTTTCTGGGTACTAATATTTCTTTTTGGGTCATTGTCTGCTAATCGAATTTGTCTGATAGACTTACACATTGTGATTTTAGCCTTATGGGAGAGTCCTTTTTATTAAGGATTCATTAAATTAACAAAAAAGAAAACAACAGACTGAGATAGCTTAGAAATCTTGGACAATCAGAGCTGTGGGCCAGCTGGGAGGTGGCCCTACGCTTTATTTTTCATTTTATTGTTCCATAGCAAAAAATATCGCCGAAAAAACATTCTAAACTATAGCATCAAGCTTAGGTTTGTCCGAATTTGCTAGTTTTAGGCACTAATTATGGCCCGACCAAAAAGCCATCCACCACGTCAAACTGAAAGAGGAATTTTCTTCTCCCATGGAAACGAAATTCGGGACCAAACAAAGTTTTCTTTTGACGCAAAAATTTTTCTCTTAAACAACAAGATAGAAAATTAATTAAGACAATCGTTGAATCGTTTGTCAATCCAATTCGGATATATTTGCTCTAATAGAAAATACTATAGCATCTAAATCGAAATTTCGTATGCCTAACAATACGTTCAGCATGAGGAAAGTATGTTTCTCTTGCGATGTAATGCACCGAAAGTTTCTCTTGCGGTATTTAGTGATTATTTTTACCGGCGAAGCACCGTCTGAATGGATGGCACTTAGTGCCACCTGTTGCCATCGAACCACCATGCTGGCAGTGGCTTAGCTTGCCCATCCTTGCACTACAAAAAGGAGCAAATCCAGTTCTTCGACCAACACCAAAACATTTTCTAAGGGCGCGGATTATCGTCTCCCAGTAGTGCTCGTAGTAACATTATCTCAAGTATTTTCAAAGTTTCTCGAAGTGGTTGCGCCACCCGTAAATGTGCAAACCCCTATTGCAGACTGCTATAAAAAGGAAGGAGAGCGCAGAACTTATTGACAAGAGAGAAATTACCACAGCGAAGCTCCAACGAAATTGAGAGATCCGGAGATCTGTGGCGACAATTTGTTTTTTTTTAGCCTTACTCCCAAAAATGCCACTACCCCCGCCCCCAAGCACGCAGCAAGCTCCCAACAATTGCAATTCGGAAATTTCGCATCTCATGTTTGTTATTTTTCTAGTACCAACCTTACTCTCCAAAAATGCCCCCAGGCGCGTAACAAGTCCAACAGATTTGAACGATCCGAAGATTTTGATCGACACTTTACGTTTTTTCGCTAAGCCCTTACTTCTCCAAAAATTCTTCACGGTTGCAAAAGTCCCTGTTCTCGCATGTGAGTTCGGATTGTCCTGTCGCAGGGCCTTTTCCCTATTATTTATTCGGTATTTAGCGTTTGTGACCTCCAAATGAGCCATGAGCGACAACTCTGGCTCTTTACGCGAAGAATAATCCGGGCGGCGCTTGATTGTGGTCCATGTTAAAATGCAGCCCGATTAAGTTTCAGGCTGCACTTTGAATATTCAGTCCATTGTGACTGTGACGGTCAGAGGACCTCATGGCAGGTAATCCGATATCCTTTTGTTGGATTGGATTGACTTCTCCTGCCCAGAAAACCCAAATTCGTAACTCTGGACATTTTCGGACTTAGCAAAAAGAGCTTCTTGCATCCGATCTTTTGTACGACATCAATTGAGCTCTTGCCACTTTTTCGAAACTTCAATGGATTGGGTCGCAGATTGATTTTCAATAGGTGTTGTATCACCTCTGCACGTATGTTGAGCCTCACCAAGCACAACGTTTTCTATTCAATGCCCGCATGATTTCACATCAAATCAGGGGGGGGCTATCTTTTTTTCACTTTCGATCATTCCTGGTTGTTAGTTTTAATTTTTTTTTCTCGGTGTCCACATAGTTTGGAGCGCGATGTAACACTAACAAGTATCTCTAATTGAGCATTGATATGAGAAACAAAATATATATACACACTATAAATGTTAAATCTGGCAGCGCTCTAACAAATAGCCACTTTGTTTCCAACCAAAACAAAAGCAAACGACGCCGTTGAAATTCAGAAATAAACTAATTTTTTTGGAAATCAAATAGACCAAAAATGCTTTTGTAGCTATCGACACATAAACCTGAACTGTCACTAGAATAAATCTATCAAGGCAATCAGGCGAATGGTTAGAAATAAATAGCTGTCTGTTGAATGGTTTAGAAATGATATAAACGCTGTTGGTTAGTTGTAAACACATATCAGCCACACATATGTATTATTTTGTGTGTACTTCTTCCATCTCTTATCACAAAACTACCACAACGACATCTACTGACAAGTTGTGTAACTATAATAGCAGACCTGTTGCATGAATTGGGATTTCTGTGGCTGCTTTTTTCTTGTCGATTCTCCAACGACCTTCACAAATGCGTCATTCGCCATAAAAAAAAAGTCACCAAACCAAATACCATCAACAGCCATTCTTCCCTAGCCCAATGAAATCCGCATCATAACAACACAGACTGGTCTCTATTAAATTTATATGGATTTTAAATAAAAATCATCTCCAGGCAAATTGTGTGCAATGTGTCTGAAGCAGGCTGGCGAACCCCAATGGAGCAGGCAACAGCATTGCCAAAACACCTATAAACAATTCCTAAGAACGCGACGGACACAAGAGAAATGCTGCCGAGGTATGACATATTTATTCTTTTCTTTGCGCTATATGTAGATCAAGGGGAAAGCCTTGCTTTCAGCAATTACCAGGCCAAAGTTAAAAATCGCCAGCATAATCATCTATCTTATGGTGCAGTCCATGGGAGACTTACCAGTAAACAGCACAACGATTCACATGATACATCTCCAATTGACTCCTCATGGTCGGCATTAAATGCAATATCGCTTGATTGGCCGAATCACAAAGGACCAGTCACCTAGTAACATAACAGAGTGTTGGCAGTGTACTTTAGTCTTCCTTTTTTTGGCGTTCGTAAACCATTTCAGATAGTATTCCTGGAACCCAAGCCAATGAACAACGAAAAAAAAAATCCCCACCAAAACCAAAAAAAATTGGAAGTGGCGATACCTTAAATTATTGCATCCAAAACAGTTGCACTACGAAATGTAACTCATACGAGTAGGACACCTCGAACACTCACAAAAAACCTATGCGAAACAGCAGCTGCCATCCCATAATTTGCCACCATTTATTAGATACCACGTTCTTATATTGCTAGGCGTCTTTGTTCATATGCCCAATATGTAAGTGTTTGCTCTTTTCTTGCTGGCATATTCGGGCCTTGGATGCCTCATCCTGTTGATACTGTTTCTTTAACTTTCTCCATGTTTGACTATGCGAGTACGAGAGTGAGAGAGGATGAGTAGGATTGTGATCAATCTATCCTGCACTAAAATAGTTTATGTCAATGGCAACTATTAACTATCGACATGTGAATTCAATGAAGCCCCATTCTTAAAATACATCGTCATGTGATTCTCATAAATCGTCTCTAATTTTCTATAAGCCAAGTTAAATCGCGCGCAGTTCCACATGCATCCAATCCTATCGGAAAGCGACCAAACACAAAAAACAGCTGACCAACAAAACAAAAATCTGTTACTAAAGTGATTTCCAGCAATGTTGCATGACTACTACTCCCCCCTTTTTCTGCTATTCCCACTCAGGCATATTTCCGGATTGCCAATTCTTGTTGATCTGGAAACACTTTATTATGAAGGAGTTCTTCTCCCCTTCAAACGAACAACGAAACAGCCGAAAAATCTATATTCTATATCTATAATTCTATCTATGATCTTATCATTTTCGTTGTGGTCCTTTTATATAGATTATCTCTAACATATCAAAATATGCTAGACTTAACATACAAGACATATAGATTTTCAGTGGTTCCAGCCTTGAGTTATCGCTTTACCCCGTAGTACACTCGTTTATACGTTTCCGGAAATCTAGGCAAACTACCACCATAAGTCTAACTAAGTCCATGAACGTTGCGTTTTGGGACACATGTGAGAAGAACGTGTGTCACAGACAGATGGCCACAGCATGCTATGACAAAATACATTGGTGCGCAAAAAAAACCACGTTCACTGCTTCCATTTGGTTTTTTTTTTTTTTTGGGGGGGGGGATCTCTTATCAGGCGCCCTCAGGCCTCCGGTCACCACCAAGGGCAGCCTATTTCATGATTTATTTTTTAAATTTCTGCTGTGTTGCATTAAGTTGATGAAAATATAACGAAACAATTACTAAAACGAGTAACCCAGTTTGCCTCTTTTATTGCCTGGCATGGCAGCTCTAGCATTTGGAATTTGTCGATTAAACTGGAATTTCCACAACATTCACCAATTCCACACGGCCAGAGACAAAAAGTCCGACCATGCAGGAGACCAAACGCATTCCACAGTTATAAGCCTCAGTGTATATAGCTTTTTTGGAAGACGCATTGCATCCATGGCAACACTTCTTCATATCTCTTACATGTAATGTGTCCGCCAAAACGCAGCAACATCAAAATGAAATGCATGTGGTTATGTTATATGATATCATTTCATTCTCTTGTTCTGTTCTCTTTGTTACCAGTTCTGTCGACATGTCGTAACGATTTATTGCAACGGAGATTTGTTAGTTACTCTATCGAACGCTCAAGAAAACACAGTAGTCCTAAGATTAAATTCATTGAGAATGGATCGGGAGAACGGATGCGAGAAGTGCGTCTTGTCTTCCTCGGAGAATGAGACCTCGTATCTTCCTCGAAATATAGTGTAACAATATGTTACGATGAGAAGCCTACTGGAGTTGTCTATGCCAGAATACCTCTCGATAAGCGATAAAACGAAAGCGGGAGATCTTCCTTCAGACCACTGCGAAATACCAATGCCGAATCCGCGTTCAACGAGTGGAAAAGTATAAAGCATTTTCTCGATCCTACACAAAAAAAAAAAAATATAAAATTATAAAGTATAAATAATAGAAACATGACTTTTATGATCGAAAACATCGACTACTAGCGAGCCTTAAGGAAGTAGTCCGATGCCAATTGATTCATTCTATGTGAACACAAACAGACTGGCAATTAACCTCTTCGAGATTCCCCATAATTCTACTTAAGATGTCCTTTAGATATTAAGAACGCTTTAACATCCTCTACATGCGCGGCCAGGACCTTAATGTTGCGACAGACCTATCTTAATGGGCCCAAGAATAATGAGAAAGTAACCTCAGGCTCCTAATAACTCCGGAACCAGATCTCTTAGAACGAAATATAGCAAAGAGTGATACTAATATACCCATATCCAGATGATACATTCCATGTGTTGCTCTTGATGACATAGTCGCTGTGACAAAAAACGCAAGAAATGCTGAAGAAGGCTTGACCGCTAACTGTCGTCCAAACCATGATACGTGCCGAGATGCATGGCTTACCAATTTATCCGATGCAAAACGCGCAAACTGCCTACTACCTAACGCAACGTATCTGCCTCTAAAACAGACATATATTACGTAATATTATTATAGGATGACAACGTAGATTCCTAACAGGCGCCCGTCAATCAAGTGTCGGTCTAAGACTAGACTCAAAACTAACTACGCCAACGGAAAAAATCTTCCTATGATAACCGTCGGCGACCTGAGCAGGGCTATGGCAAACCTTAGAGGCCCCTCTCCAAAGCAGAAGACAGTAATAAATCATGAGATGACTAACCGCTCATACTTCCTCATCGGGTGCAGATCTGGACGTCTACCCTACAGAGACGAAAATTAGAGGCGAACAGCTACTTTTAGTCCACAGAAAACAAGCCATTCTCATACATCACATCCAGCATACCGCATAAAGAAAGCCCGTAGCTAATAGCAGCGAACGATCCAAAGTAGACCTCCATGCGATTGAGCGGCAATAGTTTTCGAGACTAAACGACAAGGCCGCGTAAGAAGAACATGATACCAAAACACTCGACTAAAGTAGAGAGGATAAATGCTAGAACGCAGACAAAGCCGGAATGACACACCGAATTATAAACGACAAACAATTATGGGAGACGAGAAGTACGTATATACATAGACTCACGATACCTCTCGTCATCAACGGATACTTAGAAAGAATCTGCATTATGGGGAGAAATAGCAACTTCAGAAACTGTATTTATGAAGAAGCAAAAAGAGGCGTCCACGTCTAAAGGAGACACGTCACAGAGCACGGGGCAAGCCACCGATGTGTGCAATGGTTAGCATTGCCCGCCTAGCCCACACAAGTCGTGGGTTCGATCATCCTTCCTTCGACTCAGCGAACCCCAAAAGTTCTTTCACGGTTTGTTTATCCCAACCTCAGTAATGCTGTGACATTTCTTGAGGCTTCAAAGCCTTCTCTAAGTGTTTCACTGCAATGTGAACCCGTTCGGACTCGGCCCTATAGAAAAGGAGTCCCCCCTTGTCATTTGAGCTTAACGTGGGAATCGGGCAGCACTCTGTCATAAGATAGAACTTCACCAATGTGGTAGCACAATGGACTGAATAGTCTACGGTGAGCCTATACATCGGGCTTCCACCTAACCATAACTAATGCGAAAACGGTTCTTGAGGGGTTGTAATCATACCCAGACGGAAAAGGGATGAAGTTTAACGGTTAATAATTTCTGGACGAATCACCGGATGATGGCTGCCATGGATGGATTTTTAGCCGGTATTGTCGTTTATGCGATAGGTCTGCATCATGGGTGGACCACCTACAAAAACAAGTATATACGCCGTTAATTCGGCCAGGCGAATCCCTTAAGTACCTTTCACCAATGGATTGCGTAGAAGCTTCTACGAAAGCACTGTCATCCACCACAATCTTCCAACTCACTATGGTTAATTAAAATATCATATGACTACCACCACGCTACAAAATTTCAACCAGATACGCGCATGACATTTTTTGCTCTCCAAAAGGCACCGGACGGTCAAATCTGCGGGATCGGTTATATGTGAGTCTATATATTATTATGGACTGATAGGAACCAATTTCCTGCATGGTTGTGATACCCTATACTAACATGCACCTACCAAATTTCGACCGAATGGAAGAACTTTTGCTCTTCCAAAAGGTGCTCCGGAGTCAAATCTCGGGCATCGTTTAGTATGGCGCCTATATATTAAGAATGCGACCCGATATCGACCAATCTTTACCATGGTTGCTTAGAGGCACTATATACTAACAACCATATACCAAATTTTCACGCCAGCGACTCGGATAAATTGCTTCCGCATAGAGGCTCGCAAGCCAAATCGGGGGGGGGGGCGATCGCGTTATATGGGGGCATTATATATAATTACGACCGATATGGCACCTCCAATTTTTGCCGATGTCTGTTAGAGACCATTATACTAACACCATATACACAATTTCAAGCCGCGATCGGCATGAAACTTTCGCTTCTTCATCCAGCAGGCCTCTGGCAAGCCAAATCCGGGATCGCGGTTCATTATGGGCCTACCTCATAAATTTATGACGATATGGACCAATTTTTTGCATGGTATTAGAGACCATATACTAACACCATCTCCACCAAATTCTCAGCCGGGATCCGGATGAAAATGTGTTCTCTAGCTAGCGCTTCTTGCAAGCCAAATCGACGGGATCGCGTTCTTAATCATGCGGAATTATATAATCATGGACCGGATGTGGACCAATGCTTACTAACAATTGGACCGATATGGGCTATACGGTAAAAGTTGACCGACAATGGCCTCATTTGCAATACCCATCCGACCTTACATCAAATAATATACTTACTTTATGCCAAAGTTTCAAGTACATAGCCTTGTTGAACGTCGAAGTTTAGCTGATTTCAACAGACGGACGGTACATCTCCAGATCGACTCAGAATTTCACCACGACCCAGAATATATATACTCTTATGGGTCTTAGAGCAATATTCTCGATTTGTTACAAACCGAATGACAAAGTTAATTATACCCCCATCCCTATTGGCTGAGCGTGTAAAAATAATTAAATTAATATGCGGCATCATCGCACTGAGCTACGCGTTAACCAAGAACTGGTTTACCAACCAAAATCACAAGGACCACCCGTGGCTGCAATCCGGTTAGCCAGACCGCTTGCCATAACACAAGCAGCGGGTTCGCATTCCTGCTACGACCAAAACACAATCAATGTTTTCAGCGGTCCACTTAAATTCCCCACCACACGCTCTAGTAATGCGTGGTCCACCATATTCAACTATTTGTTACAAAAGGCTGCTCGACCAAACAGTTCCGTCCATTAAGGTCGTTATCACGTTGAAAGTACGAACGCCCGTTGCCGCGGACCTCGCCTTCATAAAAAGGACGAAATACAAAAATAATTATGGGCATGTAGAACAAGTCTCCCTCTCCACCCTTGCGCCATTCCTTAACATATATTCTTCTCGCGAGCTATCTCTATGGATAGAAAGAAGTTCACCACTGATGTGCTACACACAATATTCCTGACAAGAATAGTATCCTTAAGTGAGCCTGGAATACATCGGCTGCCACCATAACCTAAACCAACCTAACCAAAATCACCGCATTAGTCAATCCGAACAAAATCCCTAAACTAATGTCCTAAATTTGATTTGTATTTCCTACATTTTTTTTGAAATCACTTAACAATCCCCATTAAGTTTTCAAATGTATTAATTTTTGGTGGAGAGTTATTTTTTCATATTGACTTGTTATTTGCTTTCGCCGATAGCTTTCGTAGTAGTTTTATGGTACGTGGCTCAATCCTTTGTTGCAGAAAAACAGTTTGAGAGCTTTGGCGAGATGTAATAAGCAAGTGAGAGAGAGCTAAAGCTACGCCGATTATTATATGCTTTGATTTGTTATTTTGTAAAAATTACAACTACATCTTCTAGAGCATAGTACTCAATTTTTCACCCTCACAAGAAGTTCTTTTCGAGCGGCATCATACCAAAAATCATACGTTTTACGATATTCTTCGAGAGAAAATGCACAATTTCTTAGCATTTTACCGGCAAACACAACACAGTGAAAATATATAAAATATGGAAATTCATTCTTTCGAGTAAACGAAAATTATTGCTATTAAATAATGTGGGAATAAAAAATTATTCACAAACATTCTTACATAAAAAAAAAAAAAAATAAAAAAGAAGTAGAGAAAAAGAAGTTTAAATCTTATATTTGTTCCAAATAAATCCGCGACATGATTGACTACGGTTCCACATGCGGAACAAGTCACCAGTTTATCCATTGTTTTTTGGGCAACCGGGTCTGCCGCGCTGCTACGCCATTCCTTCCTCATTGCTATGCCGAAAACACATTACATGTCTAAAAAAATCTACAGTTTGTCATCAAAAGTTATGAGAAATCATAAGCGTTATGCATCTCTAAGCCACAAGTGAAATCATTTCAGAACTTTTTTTATCAGCTCATCCAATAGATGCTGTACGTCGCAGATGGAATGCCCATTATCCATCGACGAGCTCGGATACGAGCGACACACTATTGTGGCATGCGTATACCTACTTTAGTCCCGCCAATAATATTCGACATGTCATGATAGGAAACGCAAGAAGAAGGTAAAATTCTGTCGCCCTCATCATCATCACCACAGTTACCACTACAACTACATATCAGCATCTCGAGTATTGTTAAAAGGAAAAACCTACCTCACACTCTGTCGCAATAAACGTAAGGCGAAAACTTTTAACCAGACTCTCACTAAATTCCCCTTTAACACGTCTCGTGCCCTACTGCTGCTCTCCTTCGGGTTTTAGTATCCACGCAGTCCCTGCTGTGGAAACCCTCAACAAATTGCGAGATTCCGATGATGCATGATGACTTTCGACCGTCCTGACAAAGGCTGCCACGGAAACGACGCTCTCCGACGTCGTATAAAAAAGCTGTAAAACGTAGGAAAATCAGCAACAAAAGAAAGCCAGAACACTTGAAGAAGGCACAAAATAGAATGCTGAGGATTCCACTACCGCTCATGGCCAATGTCAAATTCAGTGAAAGCGGTGTAAATGAGTGAACGGTCGTTGTGCCAACAATAACAACAGGTCAATGTCAGTAGATGGAGCTTTTTGGGCAAACCACGACGAATCACCAACAAAGGAAACTGCAAGAATAGTAAAAGTGGATGATGATGACGATGATGAGGAACTTGCTGCCAGACATTTTCACATAAGAATAAAAACTCTTCCTTTGTGAAACTTTCAACAGGGAAAGTCTGGTAGCTGGCTGCTATATTCTCGACTAAACGATGGCTTGGCCTCTGAATTAAATACCCTGCAGACAATCCATGGCCCATGGATTGCCGGCTTTCCTTTGGTATGTGTGAGTGTATTTTCTTTGAAAGGTAAGCAAGCCGACTGGAGAGCATCAAAAGTCTTGCCAAGAAGAGGAACAATAGGCAAAGATTCTGGGCTTTATGCGATAATCGTTGCCTTATTAACTCCACTCATCACGTGCTGGATGAGGCCAGTTGGTCGCCATCTTTCAACCATCAACAAAGAATGGTGAAAGAAGTTGTTGGAAGTGACATTTTTCCTCCATGGACCCTTTGTGGCACATCAAAGATCTTTGTTTGTTTTTTGCAAAAGGTAAAGCCCGCAAGGTGAAACGGTAGCACACGCGAATGGATTCATGCTTAAATGCCTTCGCCACTTTGTACGTGAGACAAGCAATTGCTACCACATGCCTATTGAAGCTAATATTGGTGGTAGGGAAAGACAAGGAAATCCATGACAAAAAGACCCAGAGTCCGTCCATGCATCCATCCTCCCTTCCATGATCCCAGCAGCAGTAGCACTATGTGTGGCAATTTGTCTGACATTGCAAGTGCTGGTGGTGATGGCATTAAACATTGCTCCTTTCTACTGTTCCTACTGCTGATGGTCGCTCGTAGAATAGAATCATGAGTACCTCACCAATCCAACGGTTTATTGTATGTGACCAAGATTTTGAATCTTTCCAACTTTTACGCTTCGTCTTTTTTGTTTTACCATGGATACGTGCCAAGGCATCGTATGGTATTGGCCCCCGAAAAGCCAGTATGTGTGAAGACCATCCCAATGAGCAAGTGTGGCTACTAACCCATGTTCATCCCGGCATTATGGATTAGCTTAACAAGAGCTGCATGGCAATGTATGGATGGCGCTTTGGACTACTTGCACACGCAGTACAAAGAATCAGCCATCTCTCACATGTGCTATGTCTGTCCCAGGCAGATGATGGCTTTGTGGCGCATGGTTAATGACGTCGTCCAGGGCGATGACTATGGTGATGGCGGTAATGGTGTGATGAGTGTAAAGATATTCCTTTGGTGTTTTTTTTTTTTATATAAAGAGACCAATAATAAAAGAAAAAATATTTTCCACTGTCTTTCCTCATTGACTGTTGAGCTCGCCATGTCGTGGGCATAGAAAGGGTCAGGGTTCATACCAATTTCGCCTAAATATCAGATAGTTTTTAGTGGATATTTATGATTGTTTCAATGCTAACCTAATCTAATCCCCCTTCATATTTAACGCGACGTCCATAGCTATGCTGAAAATAAGGCACCAACATAAAAAAAAGCTCGAA
>PGFW01001806.1:1696-14057 GCA_003123925.1 Haematobia irritans
CGCAATCCATGATGCGAGTACATTAAAGCTTCGGCCTGCCAACTTACGGCCGTACACAGAAAAAAGGTGTCTTGTTTAATTTAGGACCAGTTTTAACTTCCACATAGTCTTTTCAAAAAAATTTATCTGTAATATAGTTCATTTTTCGTAAACCACTGCGAAAAATTAAACTTAGCTAAAGGAAAACTATAAAATATTCAGTAAATGTTTTTTAGTTCACTAAACGACGAAATGGACGGATTTTTTCCTTTAAATAAATTTCCAATACAAATAGTTAGATCGTTGATTGTATTCATAAAAAGACATAGGCACATATAAAAATCTTACTTGACGAATGGGACATTTACTTAGATTTTGTATGGAAAAAAATTTTTGTAGTTAAAAATTAACTGAACCACAGCTACGATTCGTAGGGCGGCTTGCCTACAGCTTATTTCGGTTTTGACTATAAGTTGGAAGTATATTTCCTCACATTGAAAATTTTAGATAAAGTAGAATAAAAATAGTCATTTACATCCGTTGACGCGTGTATATAATTTTTTTATGGATCTCGTAAATTTTGAAATATATGTTACCTTATCCATAGATAGAATACCAACTAATCAATAAACGCTCATACTTGAAATTGAAGTTGAGAAGAAATTATGAAATTATTGCATTCATCTTTTTTTTTTTGTTTGTGTTTGTTATTCGCGATGAGTGTTATGGAATGTGTGTTGTTGTATCTTTTGGTGGCTGATAGTTGTTTTGTTGCAATAGCGAGATCAGAAAGGATCATGTGGTGTGTGGAGTTGTTTTCTTTACATATGTGTCCTTTAATGACATTTGTGTCTTTGAGTTTAATTGGTGCATTCAGTTCTGTTGATGCATTTTTATGAAGCGCACACGTGTGCGACTTGCGTGCGGTATTTGTGTATTAATACAAATGATTATTTCGCTAAACATTTAAGAAACTGATAGAGTGAATGGTGTGATGTTAGAGAAAACAAAAACACTGTAACTTGATAAAAAATAAATAACTCTAAAATAAATCACATATTAAGAAACGTGTATATTTCTATTAATAATTTAAAATTAGGTGCGTTTTAAATTGTTTACATAAAAAAATATCATAATGAGTGGTAATAAAATGATCTATATTTACTCTACATCTGGATCACAGTCTATATTTTTATGTTATAGCGAGCTGCTTAAGTGTGTACTAAGTTCGAGTTTAGGTGCAAAATTCAGAAATAAATCGTAAGAAAAGTATAAACATTATTACAGCCTTCGATGCCAAAATTTAAATATAACTGATGGAGCAATTAGCCTCGAAAATAAGTTTTTTATAAAGTGTTATGATTCTTTAAATGGATCGACACGATTAAGAACAGAAATCGTTTTTTAAGCTTATGCTAGAACGCTGTTTTTAATTAAGATGATGAATTGTTTTCAAGTTATTCCAACATATATATAGCGGAAGTGCTTTAATTTTGAACATAACCGTATATCTCAAAAAGTCGAGCTCTTAAAAAAACAAGTGTAAATTTGGGATTCAGCAACTCAAAATTACTAAAATTTGATATAAATTTTAATGAGACACAAAAAACGCTTCAATTTTGTTCCTCATGATTTCAAAGAATAACAAATCATGAAAAATTTGGATTTTAGCCACCTAAAAACTCGCAAACTTAATATCCACATAAATACTAAATGCTATAATTTGACAATGGCAAATTATATCTTAATTTTTATAATATTGTTTATTTCATTTATATTCTGAGTAAGGATTTCAAAAAAATGTCATTGTGCAATGATATGATTCCACTAATGTAGTAATGGATGATTTTTTCAATGTGGTTTAAAAAGGTTTTCGTCCATTTGTAATAAAGCCAAAATTCTATTTATTAAAAATAATTTTCATTTGCAGGATGACAGCGAAATCTAATGGTATTTTTTAGGAATCTTCTTACCTGTTAATGCTAACTAGCGATATCCCATAGGCCTCTAAGAAAATTCTCTTGATAAGTTTAAAGATCAAAATACCATAGAATGATAATATTTTTATGACTTTCATATACTTTTAACTTCAGAGTTTATGACGCCAAATCCACACAACAAAAACTAGCGAAATCGGCTGAAAATTGGACAGAAAATGAAAATGAAAATAGCAACTTATGATATATCTTCATATGGATAGAAAATGGAAATTGATATTAATTAGTTTCATTCTACTAACATAGAATATTACTCTTTTGAAGAAGCAATTACTAACTACCGAAAAGTAACAACATACAGCGTACAAATAAAAACATTTCTTTTATTGTATATCATAAGCCATAGTTTTATGTAATATAATAATAAATTTTTTTGAAATAAAATACTGTAGTATGCGAAAAATTGTCTTATTTGCTACGAAAAATTTCTAGTGTATACAATAAAAGAAAGTTTGTATTTGTACGCTGTCATATGTTGTTACTTTTCGCGTAGTTAGTAAATTGCTTCTTCAAAAGCAGTAATATTTCTATGTTAGGAGAATGAAAACTAATAATATCCAATTTCCCATTTCTCTATCCATATGAAAAAGATATATGCCATAAGTTTGCTGTATTTTCATTTCATTTTTGTCAATTTCACCGATTTTCGCTAGTTTTTGTTGTGTGGATTTGCGTCATACAAGGCCTCTTGAAGTTAAAAAGGTATATGAAAATAAAAATCATTATCAAATTCTATGTATTTTGATCTTTAACTTACAGAGAATTTTCTTAGAGCCAATAGGGATATCAGCTTGATAGCATTAAACAGTAGAAGATTCCAAAAAATACCATTAGATTTGCTGCTCATCCTGCAAATGAAAATATTTTAATAAATAAAATTTGCTTTATTGACAAATGGCCGACGCAAAAACTTACCACATATGAAAAATAATTCATCACATTACTACATTAGTGGAATCATATCCATTTGCCAACAAATGGGACATTTTTTTGAAATCCTTCTCAGAATATAAATGAAAATAAAAATATTATATAAATATATAATTTCCACTTCAATATCAGCATTTAGTATTGTATGTGTATTATTAAGCTTCGAGTTTAGTGAGCTAAAATCCCAATGTTCATGATTAGTTTTCTTTAAATATACATCGGCGAACAAAATGAAACCGGCTTTTTGTGTCATTTAAAATTTATATCAAATTTTTATAATTTGAGGTTGCTAATCCCAAAATTTACACTTGTTTTTAAAGAGCTCGACTTTTTGAGATATACGGTATGTTCAAAATAAAGCACTCCGTATATATATGTTGGGAATAACTTAAACAAGTCATCATCTGTAAATTAAAAAAACAGCCGTCTACATAAGCTTAAAAACGATTTTCTGTTCTTAATCGTGTAATCATTTAAAGAATATAAACTTTATAAAAAAACTTATATTCGAGCCTATTTCGTCCATCAAGCTTATATTTAAATTTGCCATCGAAGGCGTATAATTTTATACTTTTCTTACTGATTGTATTTTCTGATTTAGCCACCTAAAACTCGAACTTAGTACACACCTTAAGCCTCGCTATAACATAAAAATATAGACTGTGATCCAGATGGTAAGTAAATTATTAGATCATTTTATACCCACTCATTTATAATATTTTTATGTAAACAATAAACCGCAACTATTAATTTTAAATTATTAATAGAAATTACAGTTTCTTAATATGTGATTTATTTTAGAGTTATTTATTTTTATCAAATAAAGGTTGTTTTTGTTTCTCTAACATCAACACCATTCACTTAATCAGCTTCTAAAATGTTACGAAATAAATGCATTTTATTAATAAACACAAATACCGCACGCAGCGCACCACGTGTGCGCTCATAAATGCATCAAACAGAATCTGAATGCACCAATAAACTCAAAGACACAAATAGTCATAAACGACACAAGTAAAGAAAAAACAAACTCCACACACACATGATCCCTTCTGATTCTCGCTATTGCAACCAAAACAACTATCACGACAAAAGATGACCAACAAACAACACATTCCATAACATCATCGCAATAACAAACACAAACAAAAAAAAAAAGATGATGCAATTAATTCATAATTCTCTTCTCACTTCAATTTTCAAGTTATCAGTTTATTGATTTATTGGTATTCTAATCTATAGGATAAGGTAAAATATATCAAAAATTTACGAGGAATCCATAAAAAATATATTACACCCGTCAAGGATTCAATTAACTACGTTTTATTCTACTTTATCTAAAATTTTCAATGTTGTAGGAAATATACTCCAACTTTATAGTAAAAAACCGAAATAAGCTGTAGGAAGCCGCCAATACGAATCGGTACTGTGCCTACTACACGTTCAGTTAATTTTTACTACAAAATTTTTTTCCATACAAAAATTTTTCTTAGTAAATTGTCCACATTTCGTAGTAAGATTTTTATATTGCCTATGTCTTTTTTATAATCAATGCAACAGCATTAACTACTTGTATTGGAAATTTATTTAAGAAAAATCCGTCCCATTTCGTGTAGGTGAAACTAAAAAACATTTACTGAATTTTTATAAGTTTTCTTTAGCTAAGTTAATTTTCGCAGTGCCGTTACGAAAAATGAACTATATTACCAGTAAATTTTTTGAACTATGTGGAAGTTAAACTGGTCAAAATTAACAAGACACCTTTTTTTTCTGTGTACGCCGTAGTTCGGCCAGGCGAAGCCTATATACCCTCCTCATGGATTGCGTAGAAACTTCCATCTCTAACACACCTCGCATCAGAATTACACTTTAAGTGCGGTAACGCCTTGCCGATGCCGATAGGTATCTTAAAACCTCCTATCACCATCTTCTAAATTGTTGTAAGTCCATACGTCGTATACTATTAAATCAAAAAAGATCGCATCCCAAATACGGTATATTAATTCAGTTTGCGTAGACATAAAATTTTAACAAAAAATTACAGGCAAAATTTTACAACATTTTCTATAGAAATAAAATTTAACAAAATTTTCTATAGAAATAAAAATTTTCACAAAATTTTCTATAGAAATTAACATTTAACAAATTTTCTATAGAAATAAAATCTTGGTAAGATATTTTTGCTCGATGGCAACCATGAATTTGAAACGCAATAAAATTTAACAATGTTCTATAGAAATAAAATTTTGACAAAATTTTCTATAGAAATAAAATTTTGACAATGATGAAAATTTATTTTGAGCAATAAATTTAACAAAATTTTTTAGAAATAAAATTTTGACAAATTTTCTAAGAAATAAATTTTGGTCAGATTATATTTGGCTCTAGTGAACCATATATGAGCCGATATTGGACCAATTTTGTTGATTGGAATCTTGTATGCGACCATATACTAACACACGCTCCAATTTCAACCGGATCGGATGAATTTTGCTCCTCAAGAGCTCCGGAGTCAAATCTGGAGACGTTTTATATGGGGCTATATATAATTATGGACCGATATGGACCAATTTGCAGGTTGTTAAAGACATATATAACCCATTTCCAAATCAACCGGATCTGGATGAAATTTCTTCTCTTGGGCTCGCAAGCCAAATCTGGATCGGTTTATATGGGGCTATAATAATTATGGACCGCATGATTGTGTAGAGACCATATACCAACACATGTACCAAATTTCAGCCGATCGGATGAAATTTGCTTCTCTTGAGGTCCGCAGCAAATCTGGGGATGGTTTATATGGGGGCTTATATTAATTATGGACCGATGTGACCAATTTTTGCAGGTTGTTAGAAACCATATACCACATCCATGTACCAAATTTCAGCCGATCGGATGAATTTGCTCTCCTAGAGGCTCCGAGTCAAACTGGGGATCGTTTATATGGGGCTATATATAATTATGGACCGATTGGACCAATTTTTGCATGGTTGTAGAGACCGACATATACTAACACCACATACCAAATTTCACCGGATCGATGAATTTTTCTGTTAGAGGCCTCCACAAGCCAAAATCTGGGATCTTTATTATGGGGCTATACGTAAAAGTGGACCGATATGGCCCATTTTAATACCATCCGACCTACATCAATAACAACTACTTGTGCCAAGTTTCAAGTCGATAGCTTGTTTCGTTCGGAAGTTAGCGTGATTTCAGACAGACGGACGGACGGACGGACATGCTTAGATCGACTCAGAATTTCACCACGACCCAGAATATATATACTTTATGGGGTCTTAGAGCAATATTTCGATGTGTTACAAACGGAATGACAAAGTTAATATACCCCCATCCTATGGATGGAGGTATAAAAAAGTTTTGTTGAACGAAGTTCAACATGCCGCGCCTCCTTGCCAGCCCTGCAACCTAGTATCTACAGGCCGTCCAATATTTATCCAACCGAAGACTTACTCTGGGCGATTTGCCGATGGCAGACGATATTTGGATTTAAACCTGCCGAGAAGTATTTGGTAGCTGGTCGTTTCCAAATGACAACGCTTCAATTGAGACGCAGGTAGAAATATGGCATCAGCAGCTGTAAGATGATTTCATATACAGACTGCCAAACTTTTTTTCCGAACGTAGCTGTCTGGCAAGGTCATGTTGAGTTGTTTAGGCTTTCATCATGATATGATTTGGAGTGTGCAGAATCTCTGAGCCCACCTTTCGAGTAGTGCGGATGTGTATCGAGAAGGTACGAATACTAGTCACTTACATAGACCTTAGTATGATAGTCTGTATTCCAGCCGACGTAAAGATCATTTGCCAAATTTGTGGGGTCCATTCGGCGTTAAATACACGAGTGCGGGTATGTAAGAAAACATCTGAGTTCGTCCTACCAAGAGTTAGTCGTTCTCCGTATCAATGGGGTCTTTCATTGGGGTTGCGTGGAGCAATGTCTGATTAGGCCTGCACAAGGTTTACAAGATTTGGTCTCTGTTCGGACAGTGGTGCGTAGAATTTGCGATAAGGAGGTGGAGTTCTTAGGCTGCTTCGGTTTGTTATGGTCGTCTGTATGGAGCATGCGTGTTTGATTGCATACGGCAGGACGTTTACGCGATCGGCACCATTCATCGGTTGGACATAAGACATTGAAAACAAAATCCTTTTTCCCTAACTTCTTCTCGCCGCTGATGGACATCCATTTTTGTGAAATTAGGACACTAAGCTTTCAGGGTAGGCCTTTGGCTGACAAACACGGGCACTTGGAATGCTTATATTGTTGAGCTAGCTAAAGAACGTAAAATTAATTAAGTGGTCGCGTGCAACGAATGTGGTAGGAATTAGTCTTGACGCGAGTGGAAGATACAAAGCTTTACAAAGGGTCTGATAATTTGAGCCCCGTTTTGGTGGCGAATTCAGCAACACGAACATTCTGAGTCGGACACTTTAAATTTAACCCGAAGTGCACACCTCGTTGGAGGAAGATATCTCCTTAACTATACAAAATTTTGATCTTTAAGGTTCCTGTTGAGCAGATTCCATTTAAATCTCTTTTGAGTTCAAAATTACTCTGTTTTCCAATACGCCTAGCGCGAATTGTACTGCAAGTCCTCAATCGTTGCCTAACCAGATTGAATAGTTCAAATATACTGTATTTCCTCAGGCACGGCAATTAACGAATCACTTAGCAAATTCCGTCTGGGTCCACATTGGATCTTCAACTTAAGGCGAAAGCGGCCGAAGAATTAAGTAATACTAATTCGATTCTAACAAGTAGGGATCGATTCCTCATAAGTAGAAATTAACATTCGCGGGGACCTTTCTTTCCAAATTGAGGCCATTCATGCTTTTTCACCCCGGCCAACCCAAACACCCACCATAGAATGGCGGGAGGTATAAAAAATCATTTGGTTGCTAACACATCAAAATATTGATCTAAGACCCCATAAAGCTATATATATTCTGTTGTGTGGTTGAAAATTATGAGTCGATTAGCGACTGTCCGTCCGTCCGTCTGGCGAATTCACCGCTAACTTCGAACGAGACAAGCTATCGACTTGAAACTTGGCAAATTGTGTTATTGATGTACGGTCGGATGGTATTGCAAATAGTACATATCGCGACACTCTTACGTATCAGTCCTCATATAAACGCGCAAAAATTTGGCTTGCGGAGCCCGTTAGAGTAGAAGTTGGTATGTAGAGTAGTATATGGTCTCTAAATTCATACAGGTCCATAATTATATAATAGCCGTGCCATAGTAAGACCGATCACCAGATTTGAGCTCCGGAAGCCTCTGAGTAGCAAATTTCATCCCCGATCCGGTTGAAATTTGGTACGTGTTATTAGTACACGATTTCTAAGTACACGATTTCTAAGATTCACGCTAAACTTAGCCCATATAGGTCCATAATTATATATAGCCCCATATAACCCGATCATCCGATTTGACATCCGAAGCCTCTTGGAGGGACAAATTTCATTCGATCCTGTTGAAATTCGGTACCTGGTGTTCATTTATGGCCTTTAAAATCCATGCAAAAATTAGCCCACATTCGCGCTTCAAATTATATATAGCCCCATATAAACCGATCCCCAGATTTGGCTTGCGGACGCCTCTAAGGGAGAAGCAAATTTCATCGATTCGGCTTTGAAATTGAGTACATTTGTGTAGTATATGGTCTCTAACAAACATGCAAAAATTGCGTCACATCGGTCCATAATTATATATAGCCCCCATATAAACCGATCCCCCGATTTGGTTTGCGGAGCCTCTAAGAGAAGCAAATTTCATCCGATCCGGTTGAAATTTGGTACATGGTGTTAGTATATGGTCTAACAACCATGCAAAAATTGGTCCACATCGGTCCATAAATATATCAAATTGGTCCATATCTTCATAATTATATAGCCCCCATATAAAACCGATCCCAGATTGAACTCCGAGCCCTTGGAAGAGCAAAAATTCACCGATCCGGTTGAAATTTGGTACTGGTATAGTATATGGTCTCTAACAACCATGCAAAAATTGGTCCATAACGGTCCTAATTATATATAGCCCCATTAAAACCGATCCCAGATTTGACTCCCGGACTCTTGGAGGAGCAAAATTCATCCATCCGGTTGAATTTTTGGTGAAATTTGTACATTGGTAGTATATACGCTAACAACCAATCCAAAAATTGCGGTCCATATCGGTCTATAGTTAATATACACCTCAGATCGACGATCCCCAAAAATAATCTATCATCTGGTTTTTATTTCTATAGACAATTATTGTCAAAATTTATTACTATAGAAAATTTTGTCAAAATTTTGCGCTAGTGTATGGCCGCTAACAACCATGCCCGTATCGGTCTATAGTTATATATAGCCGATCCCCAAAAATAATCTACCAAATTTTTATTTCTATAGAACATTTTTTCAAGATTTTATTTTTACAGAAAATTTTGTCAAAATTTTATTTCTATAGAAATTTGTCGAACTGAATTATATACGTATTTAATCCGGTTTTTATTGTTTATATATATATCCCGTATGGACTAACATTACAATTGAGAAGACGGTGTTTAAGAAGTTTAAGATACCTTTGCTCATCGGACAAGTGTTACCGCGACCCAAGTGATTCGATTGTGCGGTTGACAGTCTTTTGTAGAAGTTTCTATGCAATCCATGGTGGAGGGTACACTAAGATTTTCGGGCGCTGGCCGAACTATACGGCCGTTATATACTTGTTTTTTTCTTTTTATTCACTGCTTTATCTTCTATCCCGCCTCTCTGAATAAAATATCGAAACATGTATATATGTACTCGAAATTTCTAAATAAACTTATGTTTACATACACATATACTCGTATTAAGGGATTAAGGTGGGTGGCGTCTTTGATAAAGATCCACTTACTTTATTTTTCGATATTTGGACGTTGCAGGGGTGGAAAAAAAGCAATGAAAAATCTAAACTTATTCGATTTACTTGAAATTTATGGGGGAGTAGAGTAAAGTTATGTAGTTGATAAGGGGTTCCTTTGATTTAGTTAATATTTGGCATGGGAAGGGAGGGCCGCCCTTTGGGCACCGTTTTTAAATGGGACCAAATTTTCTCCGATCCAAATTCACTTTTGATCAAATCATTGTTCAACATTTGTTTCCAAATGTCAATCGGAGAAATTAAATACAAATATGTGAAACTATTCTATGAGTGATATCTCTATAAAAATAAGCTCTGCTCCAATTCTGCCGAACGGACTAATCAATTCTTATGGGTGAAACTATTTAAAGGGGACAAACCACAATATGCCAACATAATAGTGAACCCCCCCCCCCCCCCCCCCCCCCCCCCCCCCCCCCCCCCCCCCCCCCCCCCCCTTATGTAAATTTTCAAAAATAATCTTTGGATTTTTTTTCAAAAGTTATCTTGTCCTGCTAAAATTATTTCTCTGAAGGATATGGTAATGACTTAGCTAGCCCAAAAAAATTTTTTAACAAACAGTCTCTCAGTTAAAAACTCAGTATGACTAAACGAAGCGTGCTGGGAAGCAGCTAGTTTGTAATCAAAATTTGCTCAAGTTTTAACATTGTTACTCGACTGACCACGAAAAGTGAAATTTGACAAATTTGCTTCTAATTTCAGGGAAGTTGCATGATGAGTGTGCCTATACAAAACGTGTTGATCATACACGTTATATTCGGCAACATTTATTTATGAACCTAAAATACCTAGGAATACACTCATTATTTCGAATATTTAGGCACATCTTCTACAAATTGCCCCACAAAAATGTCTATTTCTTCACTGAATACCTTCTCACAAAAAATTCATGAAATTGTAGAAGAAAAATTAATGTTAGAATATTTCATAGACGGTTTCTGGTAATATGCGTAAAATATTCTTTCGTAAAAATTCTTACGAAAATGAATGAAACTTTCGTTGTTCTTAATAAAGAATTCACGAGATATGGTTAATGAAGAATTCTTTCGTAAACATCAACGAAGAGAATTCTTTCGGTGTACCATCAATTGTACTCTTTGCGGCCCGACGGAATGTACTTTTTCAAGGAAATAAAGGCAAGAATCTGGCCTCTGGGGCCAATTAAATCCTTGTCGAGCGAAAGATGTATATTGCATCTATATCTAAATATGAACCGATTTTAACCAAATTTAGCATGTATAACTAGATTGTTAATTCTATTTCCTGTACAAAACCTTTCACGTAAATTGGCTTAAAACGTTGGCCTCTGTGCCATACGAGTGTAAATCGGCCGAAAGATATATATGGGAGCTATATCTAAATCTGAACCGATTTTATTAAAATCGAAAAATCGGAACTGATTTTATTCTACACTCTGTTGAATAAAAGTTAAAGCACATCAGTGAAAAACTTTAGCTTCTGGGTTCATATAAACTATATATCGCCGAAAGATATATATGGGACCGTATATCTAAATCTGAACCGTTTTGTCTGATATGTTTTCAAGATTTTTTATCAAGAAATTGAGAAATCGGATTGATAAATATGTTATTTATGACCAGATCGGTTATAAATATATATGGCAGCTATAATTTGGGGGGAAGATTTTTTTTCTGTGTAGATGTTTACGTAAGCCGCCATAAAGAGGTTTTCTCCTCGAAAACCACTAGTACTCTGCTACAATGATGAGTATGCAAACAATTGAAGGACTCCTTTGGTATACTGAACTAATTCCTATTGACTTTTTTTATTATCCTTTGAAATGTAATTTTAAATATTCCATTGAAAATGGTGTATCGCTGCGGAAGCTAAACGCATGTGGTCGGTGGTATTTTTGCCGTCTGTTTCAATTCACTTGAGAGAATTTCTTAATTAATCTTTGGAGTATTTGACAATCATAAGTTTGCATTTGTTTCGGTTACGCGTTCTTTTTTTGTTTTGTCACACTGGAGTGAAGCATTTTTATTTGATTTGTTCGAAAATTGTTTGGTTACTGGCTGGCCGGGTTAGTAGTTGGACCAATCATATGTGGGTCAACATTGTTGTTTGTCAATCATGTCTCGTACTTGAATGCTGGACATGACTCTGCCTTTTTCTTACGTCTCCTCATCTCTCTGGTCGGGTGCCTTTGCTCTTGATATGTTAGGTTACTTGATGTTGATGTAGAATTCAGTCTTGGTCCATGGGCCCATGTTAAGAATTTTTTTCGGGGGTAATTAATTAATTCTTATATAGAGCACGCAACATTTTACGGTATTCTTTTGTTATGTTTTCTTTTTTTTCATTTGTTACAGAATCGGGTTTTTCGATTTCTGTTGTTTTTTTTTTTCTCTTGCAAAAATATTTCTATTGAGTTGTGAATGAGTTGGGAGTCTTTGGAATTTACACTCATATCTTTATCTGTTGATTGCTATGCTTGATAAGTTCAACTTTTGTCTGTCTCTGATATGGGGGTGTAGTGCCAAAATATTTTTTTAGAAGT
>PGFW01001818.1:0-10541 GCA_003123925.1 Haematobia irritans
TTTTCCTCCTCAAGATAATCGATAAAAATTTATTCCATGGCGCATCCCCAAAAAACAGAGGCCATATACTTTCGCGGGACTTTTGAGCTCTTTCACGCTTCGGAGACGGTTCACCGGTCGCTGTCCACTCCCAGCCGACTGTCGATTGGACCAGGAGTGTAGTGATGGAGCCATGTCTTCATGCCATTTACATATCGATGGAAAAACTCGGGGTGTATTACGAGTAACAGCCTGCAACCCGCTCAGAATCATCAACGACGTTGTTGTTTTTGGTCCCAAATGGTGACGCTCGCGCGGCCACCCATCTTTTGCACAGAGCCTTCGCGCAAATAATCAAATATTGATGAATGATATGAACCCAACACGATTCCTTTGATATCTTTAACGCCTCCTGCTATCTTTGATCAACTTCATTTTTTACGGTCATTCCTCAAAATCATTTTGTGCGAAATTTTTTTGATGTTTTCGTCCGGTAACCACTGTTTTCGCGCCACTGCGCTTCGCCGTCCTCCGTGCTCATTTTCACCAACGCTTGACATTTTTGCATACGCAATCAATGAGTTGTTGATTTCCGCTGGGGGGCAGTGAGTCTCGGAAACCCCATTATCAAGCCACGTTTTTTTGTTCGCAACCGTATTTTTTTTCCTTCAGAAAACAGCCTATTTTATCAATACACGAAATTCCTTTTTTTCCATTTTTTTTTACAATAACAAAAGGGTTCACAAAAGACGCTCAAAACTAACTTAAACTGATAGACGTCAAAATTCTTACACGAATCATTTGAAGTTGGTACTATATAAAAATAATATGCATTTAATACTAGCGACGCATAATATGTGTCAGACCGGGACTTTATCAGCGAACATGTTATCTCAGGACATACCTTTATCAATATCGTACAACAAATTTAAAGATTTGAATTGGTATCGAAAATATAGATACAAAGTATGCCAGTCGACCCGGCCCGACTTTAAACTTTCCTTAATTTTTAATTACGTTATTTCATAAAATACCACGTAAATAATATCAATAATTTCCATAACTGAATTTATTTTATTAATTGGAGTAAAACGTTAATTGTATTAGCTAATAATCCAGTGTACCATAAGATCTACTATTGTCTTCGTTTGTTTATTTAGAAGTAACAGATTGACCATAAATTTACTGAAGCGACAATTAATTAGCAGTGTCCGCTGAAATTCCTTCTGAACAGATTCAAATTCAAGATATAAATGGTATTGAAATGGTTATTGTCCAGGTTCTCTTGAAAAATGTCATTATTGATTTCTTGTTCTTATATTCCACCTTCATCGAACGACGAAATTTATTCCACACGTTTCGGCTATTTCATCAGCATCTCAATCTTTATTATCGTCATCTGATACATTAATAGTTTTAGGCGATTTCAATCTCCCTTATGTCTCCTGGCTACACTCTTCTGAATCTGAGAGTTTAATTCCTGTAATCTCAAATAGTATTTCTAATAATTTTCTTCATTCATTACTTAATCTTGGCCTTTTTCAAATAAATGATATTTTCAATTCACACGGCAGATTACTTGATCTGGTGTTTGTTAATAGAACATTTAATATAAGTTTGGAATCCTGTCATGCTTTAACGCAACCTGAAGATCGTTATCACCCTACTATAATATTGCATCTTGCAGCCCCAAATCTCCCACGATCTAGGAACACCAATTCGAACCGAGAGTATTGCTTTGCTAAGACGAATTATACAAGACTAAATTCATTGCTTTCCGCCGTAAATTGGGACGATATTCTTGATTCTGATGATATTACCGAACTCGCATCTCGTTTTTACTCAATTCTACAGGATTGCATATCCAAATCAGTGCCTCGAATTATTATAAACGATAATTCTGGACAGCCATGGAATACCATAGTTCTATCGAAGCTGAAGAATCAGAAGAACAAGATGTTCAAGAGATTCAAGCAATAAGGTTCAGCCCTTGATTTTTCGACCTATTCGATTGCCCGATCCAAATATAACATTGCGAATAAATTGGCTCATCAAGACTATTTAAATAGAATGAAGGATCAACTTAGAGCTGATCCTAAGTCTTTCTACAAATTTGTAAATTCAAAACGACAATCTAGTGGCTGACCAACATATCTTAAATATAAGTCTTCTACTGCCGACAATGATGTAGAAATTTCTAATTTATTCGCTACGACATATTCGGATAAGTGTTATAATGGTAACGACATCTATCCATACATGACAAGGCACTGTAACAGAATCGATATCTCTTACATAGATGAGACCACCATTTTAAGTAATCTTAGAACTCTGAAATCTACATTTAATGCTGGCCCCGATGGTATTCCGTCCTGTATTTTTGAACATGTGCCTTTACTTTCCTATCCTCTAATTTCTTTTTTACTGTCTAAATATTCACTTGTCGGTATCTTCGTACACCAACAATTTTTTTTCTGATTCAATCACAAATTAATTGTAATTAATTTTTAAAATGAATGTCTTCAATCAAGAAATGATAGTATCATCTAGTTTTTATTGGGATCAGAAAATTTTGATTAAAAAATTATTGTTTTTCAAGCAATTTATTATTTTTTATTATTAAATTAAAATTTATTGATGTTGCTTGCAAAAATCAATTCATTTATTACCTTCAAAAAGGTAATATTTTTAAATCCTCCCCTGATGGCTTAAGGTTTTTATTTGGATTATCAAAAATGATTGTTTGAAATACATTTTTAAAAATTAAAATTTTAAAAAAAATAGGCCTTTTTAAGCTGTTAGTCTTCAGAATTTGATTAAAATAATTGTATCCAATTATTTTTTAATTAAACTTTTAAAAATTTTCAATCATTGATTTAATCCTTATGTTTTTATTCATGATTAAAGTTAATTGTATAATTAATTTATTAATTGAAAATTCCTTCCAATAACATTTTAATTGGAAATATATGGTGTATTTTTTTCCTGTGTAATATATGGAAAAATGCATATTTTGGGCCTTATTCAACGGGAGCTCGAAAGCCGCCATGCCCTAAAAATCCGAGTAATTTGATGTTAACGTCTCACACCATTTAATACGATATAAAGTATTTGTATTTGTATTAATAATAATATTATAAACTATGCTATAATGGGTTTATGTTAGTAGAATATTTGAAACAAGTATTTGTTATTTATCGAATTTTACCGTGTGGTTTTACACAAAAACGAAAACGTGGTTTAGTTAGAAGGTGAAAAGTCAGGGTATGTAACTTGTTGTAAACTGTGTATATGCATTCGAAGTTGATGGAAAAGATCTTAACAAGTTCTATTTCCCATCAATTTCTTCATTATTATCTGCGATCAACACGTTTTTAGGAAACCGATTGTATTTTGTTTAGTTATGATGCTTTTGGATCGCTTCAGACGGTAAATATAACTGATTTAGTAAGCTTTCGATCAAAGTTATCATGATCTCTTTTATAAGTTGGATTGATTGGTTCAGGACCTTTATTGAAATGGTTCATTCGTATTTAATTTCGACACAATTGTTAAACTTCGTAGCGAAAACATCTAAACTATCACTGTCCTCGGGTGTTCCAAAGGGCAGCCACTGGCTGTTTTATTTTTCTAATTCATCATCGACTCCCTGCAGTTATAAAATTCTTCAAAATATTCTTATGTTAGGGATGAGTCTATTTTCATGATCCTGCGACGAAGGTATCTTCAAAATTCGACCCTTGATAACTTTTCGATTGGGTGTGGATAAATTTATGGAATTAATAATTCTCGAATGCACACTGGGAATATTGTCGTGAGGTCAAGATTTCGTGGTCTTTAAATACGAATGCACAATTTTGCTTTAGGCATAGAAGACGCATAATTTATAATAGTTTTAATCCCCCTTGTCAAAAGTGATAAACTTTCATGAAGTGTATTGTCTTCCTAAAAAGTGTTCAATTAAATGGATTATAAAGATGAAGAACAATGTTTGGGCTAGGTCCCAACTGAGTTTATTAAATTCAGATATTCTTTAAATTTAATAAATTGTCTTTAAATTAGTTGGTCTTTTTGTATCTTGACTTAACAAAGCAAAAAATCGTTCAAATATAGGCATGTTTTTTCAAACTTTATTTTAAAGAGGTTTTTTATCCCGACTAGGCTAATTCTACTGACGTCGAGTCTTAATTTGGAATAAGTTGTCGTTTAAGTCGGTTTTTTTAAGGACTTTAGCATATGAGGATACCTGAAGAAAAAAGATGAAATCGACATTAAAATTTGCTTCCTAAAAAGAAGCAAAGTCAACCCAAAAATTTAAAAAGGATAGTGTGTCTTAAAGTATCTTACTTGTTTCCCGCTTCTTGGCTCGGAATCGTACCCAACTTTTTTAATGGCAAAGCAAATCTTTGGACAAGGGTGCTTTTTTTCAAGTGCAAGTTATGCGGGCTTTTTCGAGAGACTGTAAATTCGAGCGTTTATTCCATAGGGCCAAGAGCTGGGCGTTGATTTTTAAGGTTGAGATTGCTATGACCAAGCGTCTAAACTTTCGCCATCACATCAATCTGGAGGCAGTTTATTCTTTCAGGATTGATTGTATGACCAGCGGACTGAACTTTCGCCAATCATGCTCTATGGCCTCAGTAAGGCACTTGTTACTCTCTTGGATTTAGTGAAACGTGTGGAGTATAACATAAAACAATTAGAGAATTTACTCAATACCAAATACTTTAAACTTCCATTCAGGTACGAGCAAGCTTGATACCCGTTCTATAATTTGGGTACAAAAATATAAGCATTCCACTAAATAATCGCATTAATCCGTCACGAGCATTTCTTGCTAATTCTGCCTTCCGATCACGAGGGTTTGGATCCAGTCTTTACATCGTTCATTTGTGCCCATAAAAATCTTATAAAGATTCCCCACCTGCAAAGTCGTGAACATGTCTAATATTTCTTTCATAATGTATATTCAGGTGAATTGGTTCTGAGTTTCTTGCTCAACATAACTGCATTTACATACTGTTAATGTGCAAGAGAATTTTGTACGGCTAAAAATTCGGGGGGGGGGGGTAAAATATAGACTCGTTAGGCAATAACGATCGTTTTCCGAAGGGTTTGCTTCAGTTCATAATATTTTTGTTGGCCCATGTATAATTTGTTGGCACGAATGTTCTGCAGAGATATTTTTTGAAGCTTAAACGAGCTAAGATGGTAATCTTAGAACTTATAAATAAACCAGTAAAAGGAAAGTTCTAAAGTCGGCGGGGCGACTATATTCATAAGACCCTGCCCACTTTGTAGTTAAATTTCGTAGCAATAAATCAACATCCGTCCAATGTTTGTGGGCTATATACTAGAGGTTTGTCCAAAATACAATAATTTAAATATACTCCGATCTAGAAAGAATTTGATACTTCTAAACCAAATTAAATAGAACTCAAATTTAAGTTAGCTAGTGCTAAGGGTTGACAACAAAAATGTTAGTAAAAAATATGGGACACATTAACTGAGCAATTTTAAAAGGACGTCTTGCAAAAGTTATTTTATATTTTGTCGCTCCCAATAAATCTATGTATTAGAAGTTTTGGAAATTAGAGTCATTTTTACACTTTGCGCTAAGGCAGTGGGATTTTTACAAAAAAGGATTGTTGTTATTTTGAAATTTTTCGTGAAATGAAACCATAAAATATATAGGGAGCTATATATAAATCTGAACGATTTCAACCAAAATTTGAGCGCATAGCATCGTAATTCTACCCTCCTCTGTGCAAAATTCAACTAAATCCGCGGAGTTAAATTGGCCTCTATGGTCATATGCGTGTAATGGGGCCGAAGCTATATAACTGGAAAAATATATTACAATTGAACCGATTTCACCCAATTTGGCGCGCATGCTAAATGCTAATTTAACTCCGCCCTGTGGCATTTCAAACTAATCGGACGCCAAAAATTGGCCCTTCTGTGGTCATATGAGTGTATCGGGGAAGATATATCGGTGAAGATATATTCATCTGAACGATTTCACGAAATTTGGCAGCGCATAGTTTTATGTAATTCTACTCGCCTTGTGCAACATTTCAACTAATCGGAGTTACAATTTGGCATCTTGGTCCATATGAGATGTAAATGGGCCCGAGCTATATAAAACATGGGGATATATCCAATTGACCGTTTTTCACAATTTGGCACGCATAGAAGAAATGCTAATATGCTCGCTGTGCGAATTTCACCAAAATCGGCGTTAAAAATTGGCTCTTTGGGCAAATGGTGTATCGGGCGAAGCTATATATGAGAGGTATTTAAAAAATCTGACGTATTGGTGGTATTTTGGCATTTTTTCGAGGACGCCATAAATATTCGAATGTCGGAATTTGAGGAGATCGGTTGATATACAGGCAAATATGCCAAAAATGGCGAAAATATATATGGCGCTATATCTAAAATCCTGAAAATCATAGGGATCGTTTTTGAGCCAGAAACGGGCCCTATACCAATTTTTTAGGAATACGCTAAAAAAACTGCGAGCTGTATCTTGCCAAAATAATCAACAGCAGAACGAACAACGGTATCGCTAATCGACTACATTTTAATTCTGCGATCGTATACTAAAGGTTGGTTCTTGTTCTCCCCCTTCTTGGCGTTAATAACCAACTCCAACCTTATTATAACTGTACCCACGTGAGTGGTGAAGGGTTCAAAAAGAGATCTGTGGGGATCTTGGTTGCTATCTCTCAAAAATCTCTGCACTGATCTATTTTTTTTATAGCTCTTATTTCTTTTTTTCTCTCTTTATCATTCATTATTAATGGAGATTTAGCACGTAGTTACTTAATAATAGTATGTTTCCCAAAATAGTCGTCTAATTCCTAAATAAATTATTCGTCTTTCCTGTTTCCATTCAAAATTCTATTCGTTTCTTCGTTAAGTGTTGTATTTTTGTGTTTTTGTTTGTGTATTGTAATTCGTAAAATTGAAGGCATAAATAATAGTGTATGTGTGTGTCTGGTGAAATATGTTTTTCCCACTCCCGTATTGGTGGTAGTGTTTCCCAGTGGCGAATTTGGTTATTTCTGCCAAAATCATTTGCGACTTTATGGGAAGGATGCACATTTCAAAGATTGGTGTCCTAAATTTAAGGAAAACAGTTTTTAAAGCTAAGATAATGAAATTTGTTTTAACTAAAAATTATTTATTCTAAAGAAATCTGTCCTTAATATTGGTAATATAATAATTTAGGATATATAATAATTAACATTAGGTTAATATTTTTTTTAGTGCACGGTCAAACAAAAAAAGTTCTTTAACTTTTTTAAAAATCAAAACAACTAAAAATTAGTAAGGTGCCGGTTGTGGTTTGGATGAGAATATTTTGGTTTTTAAAATGCGGTATTGAGTCTTTTTTTGATAGCGATTGCTTAGCACTTAATTCGCAATAACATGCCGTATTAAAAATAAGTTGACCACAAAATCATCCCTCAAATCAGGCCTTCTAAATACCATTTTCCACTACTGGATTATTCTTCATATTCAAATGCCTTTTTGCCAGTTTTGCATTTTATTTTACTGTTGATTTTCTTCGTCTTCTTTTTCTCCTACTATTCCATTAGTTTGTTGTTATTGTTATCATACGTATGGGTAACTGCGCAATGAAAGGCCCAATGGTGAAACATGTGCAGTTCCATTGCATATGGTATTGAGGTAGCATGGCATTTAGACCAAATGCAGACTTCACACACATTTACACATACATACATACATACTGTACATTCAGAAAGTTCATTCAAAAGTCATAGCCATAGGACTTTTTTTGATTTTTCGGTCATTGCTAGTGCAGATATTATTAATACACTTAAAGCAATAAGCAATCCTTAAAAGTTAGAAAATCTTTGTTGTTACATTTATAAGATTTTTGATTTTTTGAAAAGTTTAGCACAAAACAAAAATATTTCTAATTAAAAAATTATTTGATGCAATCTAATTAAATTATTGTGGGATTGTATCTTTTTTTGCGTCAACGACCATTTAGGTAAGCTTACGCGATGTGGTGCGTGCGATGAAGATTTACGTGCACCAACGACTTCTACCACTTAGGACACAGAGTAAAAAAGAAGTTGAAGTGAAAAGACGCAAAAGACGTACGCGTGTTTAATTTTATTTATTTTACAAACTACACTGAATTATTATTTTAAGTTTAACTTTCATATATAATCAATAATCTTTAATAAACAATTGAACTACTAATTTTAAAAAATGAAATAAAGACGTGTTTTAATTACAAAAGGCTATCCCATAAATTTCGGTGACAGAAGGAGATAATAAAGAGCCTACAAAATGTGAAATAATAACAGTGGTTCACGAACAAAATTATGTTAAAATGAAAGATATGAACTAAAATTATCTCAGAGAAATACATTCAAGCAACACAAAAACATAATTTTGTGCCTGGCTTTTTGTTAAAGTGAAATTAATAAGATGATGCAATACTCATATATGTACGAGTAAGAAAGACGTTATTTTCAAATTTGAGAGCTGTGCATGGACGTATATGTCATAAAGTGTGGTGTGGTACAACAAAAAACAAGGAGAGAACACAGAAGAGCAACTTAGACACATATAGCAAAAACGCACCCGTTAGTTTCTGCATGTGTGAATTGCGATCCGACAGCTTAGGCCAAACAAAGACGACTTACGACAAACATACGACGAACATGTCCTGCTTAAGATGATTTTGGCACACAATACAGCATTGTTTGAAGACGGCAAGCAAGCTAGTGGTTTCTAAGCTGCCATGAGGTTCTGTGGTTTAGAAAAGATGAGTGGGCCAACAACAGACGTAACTTGCGCTACGTTCGAAGGCTTTTTGTTCGATCAACACTAATGCTGAGTTCGTAAACACTTCGGCGTTTGTCAAGCAAAAAAAATTGACTGAACCCGATCTTTGTGTGTGTTTGCAAACATGCTATGGTATTCGTTATGATGTTGAAGACAAATGTATGCACATTTTTAATAATCTACGTAAAGGCCGGGTTGCTATGGGCGATGCGAACTTGATGAATATGATGACGATGTCCGACGGAACGATGATTGGTGCAAGCAAAGCGAAGCTGCACCAAATAATGACGAATAGTAATGATAATCAACAAAGTTCAATTCGAAAGTCTAAGAAGTCAGCAAAGACGAAGCAGAAAGCAAAATGAAGAACACGATCTTTTTTGTCTTTACTGAGGGCCGCAATACTAATGCCAGCAACGAAAGAGTTGAAAAAGTGATGAACGAAATAAAGTTCAGTGGCAGCATCATCTAAATCTGTATTTAAAAAGAAGAAAAACAATTGACGAATATGCACAACAAGACAACAACGACACATTATGGGCCAAAATGCCTCGATTGCTATGTCATTCAGAGATGTGGGAGGATTCATATTAAGAAGATTTTAATGGCGACGACAAGCATACCCGTGGAAAAATTGGATTGCGAATTTGAAGGAAATGGCTGCAGTGATGCGATTGGGATCTCATATCCAGGAAAATTTGTGTTTGGCCAAGAAGTCATTAGAGGACTAGCAAGAACATATGTAATTGAGTGAGAAGGGGCATAACAACTTTTGGTAAAGCTCAAAAATGTGTCTAGATTAAATGAGTTTAATTAGTGTCGTGAATAGCGCAACAATTACATAGAATATTGGAATATTTACTACATCATATGAAAAAAGACGAAGGTGTAGAGAATATTATTATAAGATGAGAGATCATTGCCTCTCGTGCAAGTATGAAGATGCTTCTCTAATACAATATGTAATTGACGGTATTAATAGGATTTAAATGATGAATAAATCTTTATGTTGTACGGAAGGCGTACAAATTTAAAAAAGATTTTAAAATTAAATTAGAAAATTAAATGAATTTGAATAAAAGCCAAATAAAGATTTTAGAGTAAGAAAAAAATTAAAATTTCTTCAAAAACCATGAAAAAAGTTAAAAAACGCAGAAAAAACGAAGAAAACGCATATAAATGTTTTTACATTGTGGAGGTAATGGCCACAAAAGCAGTCCGATTTAGCGAAAATAAATCAAAAGGTATGAAATGTTTGTAAGTGCAACAATTTGGACATAAAGCAACGGATTGTGACATTAGCCCACAAAGAAAATTCAGAGCTAATGTACGAAAAAATAAATTGTAAAACGATGGCTGTAATGAATAAGAGAATTCAAAAATTGGAAATGAAAATTTTAAAGTCAACTGATCTGATACTGGCAGTAAAATACAATTTTTAGTTTCGCAAAATGTATGTAAACGTCTTGAGTGTGTACTAATCTACGTAAATCTAATTTTGTCTTTTGTTGGATTTTGTCCCAATGTGCCGTAGTGGTAATAAAGTCGAATTGGTGGAATTTGACGAGGACTATACAAATAAGACGACGCCGATGCGATAGACAGAATTGACGTTGAAATTTCAAGGTTGTATCCAGAGACGATTTGCAATTGACATAGAAATGTAATACAGGTGAGATTTCTGCCGGTTGTGTCGGATTACTTATTCTAAGGATGGGTGCATATAGATA
>PGFW01001824.1:2182-12261 GCA_003123925.1 Haematobia irritans
CTTCTACAAGAAAAACTTAATTCCGTTTGTTGAGAAGGCAACAATGTTGTTGCGCTAAGCCAAAGGGGTTCGTGGTTCGTATCATTCCGATTTTTATTGTTTCTCCAGTTTATACTGGGTATGATTTGTTGCAGCTATATTTCAAACATCTCTAAAAAGTTGTTTCACCTGCTAATAGTGAAACACCGTTGAGACTCACGCAAAATGTTCGTAGACTCACGCGTGACAGTCGTGAAGTTCACGCTGAGGGCAAAGGCGTGAGTGTGCGTGAAACGTGATTAAACCAACCTAATGTCGTGCTTGAACGTGATTCGCGAAAATAATATCTTCGTGAGCCGTTGCGTAAGGTAACGCAATTCCCGGTTCTTTTTTATAAGAACTTTTCTTAAAGAAAAACTCCAATTTTGCCTTTTACCTGAATTGGTATTTCTGTAGCAAATACGTCATTGTAAGTTTTAATGAAGCCTTGCTCAATTAAGTTTTCTATAGCAAAAACTTACTTCAAAGTAGGCGATTTCAAAGCCGAAATCACTTATAGACATTATATTCCAGAATAGCCTTTTAGTTTAAATATTATTTAGGAAAACTTTAACTCGGCCTGGCCTTGAATTGGGCTTTCTATAGAAAACTTCAATTACCATAGTTGAATTAAAGGGAAAAACTAACTTACGACATTAAATTGTGCATTCTTAACTTAGTAGGAAAATATCAATCAGCATGGCAAACTTAGTAAATATTCTTTAGTGAAACTTTAATTCGGCCTGACCTGAATAAAGTTTCCTATTAAGAAAAAAAATTTTCAACTTGCGCTGGACCTGAATTATAACAAAAAAATCTAACTTGCCGACATTAATTCTGCATTTACTTAACTTTAAATAGGAAAATATCATGGCCATAGTTAAATATCTTTGCTAGCGCAAAACTTTAATTCGCCTGACTGAATTTTAGCACTATAGGAAAACTTGCGAAACGTGGCTGAATTTATAAAAAACAAACTAAATTAAGGACCATTTAATTGAGCATTCCTTTCTAGAGCGACAATATACAAATTCAGCATGTCTTAGTTCAACTATTCTTTAGTAAAAGTCTGAATTCAGGTATGGTTTGAATAAGTTCTCCAATAAGAACAACTTCCAATTTCGCCGCAAGGCTGTATCTATAAAAAAAACTAACTTAAAACATTAATTCAGCATTGCAACTAGTAAGGAGAAACTACCCAATTTCAGCTCGGCTTAGTTAAATATTTTGACGGCCGCAAATTTTTAATACGGCCTAGCTGCAATTAAATCTTCCTATGGCAAAATACTTTTGTTGCTTGGCTGAATTAAAACAAAACTACTGTAAGACATTAATTTAGCATTCTTACAAACTTAGGAAATAGCCAATTCAGGCAGCGTCTAAGTTAAACATTTTCTTTAAGGAAAACTTTAATAAGGCCTGATGAATTTAAATTTTCTGCTAAGAACTCTGACAACGTTAAAGTGACACATGCATTGTCAAAACAACAACCTGCGCTGCATTTTGTTTTTCTACAGGAAAATAATAATTCAGCCACGTGCTGAAATTAGTATTCTATTTAGAAAATTTATCAATTCAGACTGGACCTAAATATTTTTCTGTATAAATTGCTCACGCATTGAAAATTCAGGCCCCACATTTTATATTGACCTCGCTACATGTTCTCTCTTGGAGTTTTGTGGATGAAACCCCGTAATTAATAATGAAACAATAAGAAAACAAAAAAATAAGTAGAACTAAAAGGGAAACATCCACAAACTTCCAAGAAATGAGAACATAGTACGAGGTCAATATAAAATTGTAGGGCCCTGAATTTTCAAATCGTGAGCAATTATACAGAAAATATTTAGCCCAGTCTGAATTGATACATTTTCATTAGAAACGACTTAATCAGCACGTCTGAATTATTAATTTTCCTGTAACAAAACAAAATGCAGCCAGGTTGTTGTTTTTTTGGACAATGCATGGTGTCACTTTAACGTTGTCAGATTCTACAGAAATTTAATTCATCCAGGCCCTTATTAAAGTTTCTTAAAGAATGTTTTAACTTGAGCGCTCTTGAATTGCTTTTTTCCTTAGTTGTAAGAATGCTAAATTAGATGTCTTAAAGTTAGCTTTTGTTTTAATTCAGCCAAGCACAAAAAGTAGTTTTGCCCATAGGAAGGTTTAATTTCAGCTAGGCCGCTTATTAAAAATTTCCCCAATAGAATAATTTAACTAGCCGAAGCTGAATTGGTAGGTTTCCTACTAGTTGCAATGCTGAATTAATGTTTTAAGTTAGTTTTTTTTATAATACAAGCCTTGACCGCAATTTGAAGTTTTCTTACTTGGAAAACTTATTCAACCATACCGAATTCAACTTTTTACTAAAAATAACTTGAACTAAGAACATGCTTGAATTTGATATTGTCCTACTAAAAGGAATGCTCAATTTAATGTCTTAAATAGTTTTTTTTATAAATTCAGCCACGAATTCAAGTTTCCCTATAGCTAAATTCAGTCAGGCCGAATTTAAAGTTTTCCTAACAAAATATTTAACTTATGCCATGATATTTTGCCTACTAGTTTTAAGAATGCAAATTAATGTTCGCAAAGTTAGATTTTTTTGTTTATATTTCAGCCACGCCAAAGTTGAATTTTTTTCTTATAGGAAACTTTAATTTCAGCCAGGCCGAATTAAAGTTTTCCTAAAGCAACTATTTAACTAAGCCATGCTTGAATTTGATATTTTCCTTACTAGTTAAAGAATGACACAATTTACATGTCCCGTAAAGTTAGTTTTCTTTAATTCAACTATTGGTGAAATGAAGTTTCCTATAGAAAGCCCAATCCAGCCCAGGCCGCAGGTTAAAGTTTTCCTAAATAATAATTTAAACTTAAGGCTATTTCTTGAATTAATTGTTTCTTAAGTTGATTATCCTTTTAAAATTCCGCCACTTGAAGTAAGTTTTGCTATACGAAAACTTAATTGAGCAAGGTTCATTACCAACTTTACAATTACGTATTTGCTACAGAAATACCCAATTTCAGCAAGGCAAAATTTTGGAGTTTTTCTTTTAGGAAAGGTTCTTATAAAAAAAGAACCGGAATTCGTTACTTACGCAACGCTCACGAAGATATTATTTTCCGCGAATCACTCTTCAAGCACGACATTTATGGTTGGTTAATTCACGTTCACGCCACACTCACGCCTTTGCCCCCTCAGCGTGGACTCACAGACTACACGCGTTGAGTCACGAAAAATTTTCGTGAGTCTCAACCGGTGTTTCAATTACGGTGAAACAACTTTTTTAGAGATGTTTTGCATATACTCAAAAATTCATTTTACAGTTAACTGCAGAAGCAATAAACTCTGGAATGAACGAACCACGACCCTTTGGCTTACGCAACCAACATTTGTGCCTTTACTCAAACCAAACGGAATTTAAAGTTTTCTTGTAGAAAATTATATTAAGCCGCGCTGAATTGAAAATTTTCTTTACAGAAAAAGCATCCCCGTTTCCTATATAAAAGGCAAATTCAGCAATTGTGAATTGTAGTTTTCTTATAGGATATTTAGCTCAAGTAGCTGAATAAAATTTTTTCCTTATAGAAAACCTAATTTCAAGATATGCTGAAATATTTCCTATGGAGAATATACGCCCGAATTAAAGTTTTATTAATAGAAAGAACTAATGTCTAGGTCATGCTTTACTTATAACAACCAGTAAGTAGCATTGGTTAATAAATAAAACGTATTACGGCCAAAATTTGGGAGAATCGAGCGATTGTATATGTAAAAAATTAACATTTGGCGCAAACTTTGAGGTAAGATCGTTGATAATGACCAAATTTTGGAAATCGCGGCGATACTTAAAGGGTGATCAAATTGGATTACTTTGTTTAGCAAATCTTGACGCGGATCGGTTAGTAAATTTGGAAGGACGCAATAATGACCCCATTTATCGCAAATCGGCCGATTAGATATTAGAGGGCAGTTCGGAAAAAAAACACTTTTAGTCCAGCACAAACTGCAGCGGTATAACCAGAAAAGTTTAGAGTGTTATGGAAAACCCACCATGAACACATGTTAAAATTTTGTTTCGATCTGCAACTTCCTTCATATAAAACAGCTGGTTCAAAAAGACGCATCTCGCAATTTTTTTTACAGTGGAAAAATTAGTAAATGCGTGCTGTTCACTAAATATTTACATAAAAAAGGTTGGGGGACAAGAAATTCAAATGATATGTGAATGTGTTTGCGTGTCGACAACCATAAATATGAATCACGTATGGACGTCCAAAACTGTACACAAAAATGTAGGGCTAAATGTGCAAACAAACTTGATCGACGAATAAAAGCTGCGTGAAAATTGCTAATACTCATGGGCATCTCAAATGATCACTCATCAATTTGATGAGAGACAACTACATTATGAAATATATCTTCTGCCAAAGATGGATGCCTCATTTTGTTAACAGTCGATCAAAAACGCACTAAGTAAAAACGCATATAACATTCAAGCTTGTTTGGACGTAGTCGAAATAAAATGATTTAAGACGTCGTTTCATAACTGTTGATGAGATATGCATCCACCACTATACTCAGAGACAAAGATATCTATATCCAACAATCCCAACTGAAGATCTGGGAGGGAAGTGCTCCAAAATAAGGGCCAAAAAAACAATTCAATCGGCTGGTGAATTATGGCAACGGTGCGACCATAATCTTATTTATATGGATATGACTATCTGCAAAAGGGGCTAAGAATTCAATAAATTGCAGCGGCAGTAAGCCTATTGCCAACTTTGTGGCATTCAACTTAAATGTACAAATTGCGAGAAAAACGTCCTCCCCACCTGCGCTCCAGAACCAGCGTCGGGCATCCCAACCACCTGTCAATGCACCCCCCTCAGACAGCTTACAACACAAAAAAAATAATTTTTTCATCAAAACAATCCGCACCAGCCACAAAGAAGGTGTCACTAACAAATGGCTAAAATCAAAAATGGACAATTAAAGCTACGACTTGCTTGACCACCCCAAACCTTATTCTCCTGATTTAGCTACCCAGTGGACTTTACTTGTTTCCCAAATCAAAAAAAAAAAAAAAAAAATCTTGCTGGCCAAACGTTTTTTTACCTCAAAATGAAGATGCAAATTACAGTGTAATACCACATTTTGAAGACCTTGAGGAAACTGTTTTTAATCAATGGCTTAGAATTGCTAGAGATATATATTGAAACAATTAAAAATATTTATTTGAAAAACCCACTTTCTCTTTACATTGGATTAGGCTAAGAAGTTTCCGGAACCGCCCTCGTATATGTAGACTATTTCTTTATACCCTCCATCATAGGAATGGGGGCTTATATTAACTTGTCACTTCGTTTGATTAACGCACATCGACATTATTTGCTCTAAGACGCCCTTAAAGTATATAATATTCTGGGTCGTTAGGTGAAATCTGAGTTTTCGATCTAAGCATGTCCTCCGTACCGTCCGCCGTTCTGTTGAAATCACGCTAACTTTCGAAAGAAAAACAAGCTATCTACTTGAAACTTGGCACAAGTATTGTTATTTCGATGTTAGGTCGATGGTATTGAAAATGGGCCATAATTTTTTTTTTTTTTTTCCGCGGTCCACTTTTACGTATAGCTCCCCATATAAAGGGACCCTCAGATTTGGGGCCTTGTGGAGCCTCTAACAGAAGCCATATTTCATCCGATCCGCGCTGAAAATTTGGTACATGTGTTGGTATATCGGTCTCTAACAACCATGCAACAAATTCGGTCCATAATTCGGTCCATTAATTAATATATTAGCCCCCATATTAAACCCGATCCACCAGATTTGACCTCCGGGAGCCTTCTTGGAGGCAGGCCAAATATTCATTACGATCCCGTTCAAAATTAGGAACGTATATGGTCGCTAACATCCATACCCAATAATAATAGTTAGGCAACTATGAGAAAAAATATCTACAAAATTTATTTCTATAGAAAAATTTTGTTCAAAATTTTATTTCTATAGAAAAATTGTTAAAAATTTTATTCTACTAGAAAATTTTTGTCAAAATTTCTTTCTATAGAAAAATTTGTCAAATTTTATTCTATAGAAAATTTTGTCTGTAAATTTAATTTCCTATAGTAAATTTTGTTAAAATTTTATTTCTGTAGAAAATTTGTAAAATTTTATGGTCTACTTTGTCAAAACTGAATTATATTACGTAATTGGCATCGATCTTTTTATTACCCTAAACCAATATTGTGGTCAGGGCTATAATAAAGTTTGATCGGCCAAAAATATGTCGCCTACACAAAGAAATATTGATTTTAGACCCATAAAATATATACGATCGACTCAGAATCACCTCCTGAGTCGAACTAGCGCTTTGGTGTCCGTCCGTCATTCCGTCTGTCCATGATTTGTTGTTCACAGGATTCCTGGTCGCAATTATTAACCGATTTGATCGAAATTTGGTACAAGTTTTTGGGCCAAGGACGAAACGCTATTTATTTGGAAGAAATCGGATCAAATTTAGATATAGCTCCCATATATATGTTATCGCCCGATTTCGACAAATGGGGTCACGTGCGCGTTTTTTCAAACGGGATCGTCACCAAATTTGCAAAAGGTAATCTTTTCATCCCCTTCAAGTCTGCAAATTTCATCCAAATCGGTTCAGATTTAGATATACTCTCCCAATATATGTATCGCCCGATTTTTCCCAAATTTGGCCCAAAACCTTTATTTATAACCGATCTTACTCAAAGTTGGCTAAATAATCTTCTATAGACTTACTTATATGTGCAAAAAATCATCGAAATCGGTTCAGATTTAGCTATAGCTCCCATATATATGTACCGCCCGATTTTTCTAAATTTGCCATAAAACCCTTATTTATCAACCGATCTTACCAAATTTGGCTAAATATAGTCTTCTATAGCACTAACTATATGTGCAAAAAATCATCGAAATCGGTTCAGATTTAGCTATAGCTCCCATATATATGTAACGCCCGATTTTCCCAAATTTGGCCATAGAACCCTTATTTATTAACCGCAATCTTACTTTAAAAATGTGGCTAGATCCAGTCCTCTTAGTACTAACTATATGTGCCAAAATTTTCATCGAAAAATCGCGTATCAGGGATGTCTAGATATAGCTCCCATATAGATGTATCGCCCGATTTTCAATAATGTCCCCTAATAACCTTATTTTTCACCATAGAGGTCTCATTTATTGACCGATCTTACTCAGATTTAGCCCAAGGTAATCTTCTATAATATCAACCAAATCCGCACAATATCATCCGATTCGGTTCAGATTTAGATATAGCTAACATATACATGTATCGCCCGATTTTGAAAAAAAAATCTTACTATTTTTTATTATTAACCAATGGTACTCAAGTTTCAAATTTGTATCAATTAGCCGATCGTATTCCTACCACATAAGCTCTTACATAATAATAATGAATTGGCTCGATTTTTACAAATTTGGATTTATTACCACAATAATGGCGATTTGCCTCTTTTTAATGGACTTCAACATTAGTGGCATACTCAGCCCTAGGTGCAATATCAACTTAGCAGCCAGTGTTGCCAGAATAAGGGAAATTCCTATACTTTAGTTTTTTTCTAAATGTCTTAGCGTCTGTAGGGCGTAGCGGCTACAATGTACGGGAAATTTTCACTCAACACAACAGTTGTAAATAATTTTTTACATTTTGGTGACTCTAGATCAGGAAAATTACAAGCGCAAGGCTTGATCTTTAACAACTGTGTCAGTAAACAACATTTACCACTCGTGCCAAAAAATCAACAAAATTTGTAAGTATTACTACAGATCTACTGAAGAAAATACTTTCTATTAGAAATATTTTGTCAAAATTTTATTCTGTAGAAAATTTGTCAACATTTTATTTCTATAGAAAATTTTCTCAAAAATTGTATTTCTATAGATTTTTTTTTTCAAATATTATTTCCATAAAAAAATTTTCTCAAATTTTTATTTCTATGGAATTTTTTCTCAAAATTTTATTTCAATAGAACTCATTACAAAATTTATTTTTAGAAAAAATTAAATTTTTTATAGAACTTTTTCCAAAATTTTATTTCTGTAGAGATTAACAAAAAAAAAAATATTTGGTAGAATTCTTACCAACTTGGCAACCGTGGTGTAATATAAATTTATTTTTCTAGTTGTAACGTTGCTCATTTTCATGTTTTAAGATAATAAAGTACTTAGAACCATTTGTGTTTTGTAAAGAAGTTTAACGGAAAATATTGTAGGGAAAATTGTTTGGAATGCTAGGGGAACTTTTTTTTTGTCCTTGTAGGTAAAACTGAACATTTTCCTGGCAACACTTGAGCATATGATCTTATAGTCAGATGAGTCAAAGCAAACATGCGGTTTATCTCCCAGACCTATATCAATGTTACCCCACAAATGCTTATTATTACTAATTCAGTAAGGTGGTTTAGGGTATAATATAGTCGTCCCCGCCCGACTTTCTACTTTACTTACTTGTTTTTTTTTTTTGATTTCAAATTCAATATTGGATAAAATTTTGAGATATATAGGGCTATAACATACATCAAATCGAAAGTTCGGACTATATTAGAATAAGTAAGGATACATACCATATTTGGCACATATATCTGTAGCCCTGTAGTCCTATAAGATTGCTGTACCAAAATATGGACCATGATAAGGATCATTTTACTCGTGTTTTTAGGGACCTAAAATACGTTTAGGTTTCTAACTTCAGAGAAATAGAACAAAAATGTCTGCATCTACATACTCAAAAAGTCAATATAGGGAGGAGGATGAAAGTCAATATAGGGAGACTACATGAGAACCTGCATCGATTTAGCCCATCTTCGATTTTCATTGCTTTATTGATTGGACTTTTTTTGTTGGGATGCTGTGATATCTAACCCAATAGTATTTATTTACATTGATACCTATTTCTAAACTAACACACATACACTTTCACCATTTTGGTGTGATGATGTCAAAACAATTGGGTTTTAAAAATTTTGAAAACGAAATTTTCGTCTGAAAATTGCGTTATTAAATTACAACCCTAGGCCAGCAGAAGCGTTGCACAATTTCTACGAAAAAATTCAATAAAAGCATGTCATCTAATTGAAATTTTCCTCTTTTTGTACCATTTCAGTGCAGTGGCATACATGATCGCAGTAAATGTGTTGAACTATGGAGTGGTGTGGCTCAATATTGCCTTTTAGTTGGAAATTACAATAGTGCTACGGCAATATTGGAAACCCTAGAATCACCGCCAATTGCACGTCTTAAAATTACGGTAAGTTCAACGTGAAAACCAAAATTCGTATACACCTACATTGGAAGTTGTGCACTGCAATGCCATACAAATCTCATCAAACCATCGTCCTCGTCATCATCATCCTCATTTCATTGCAGGGCAATTAATTTCAATGATGATTTCAAACCAAATCCTCATTCATAAATACTCAAGCATACACTGAAAAAAAATTAATTGGATTGAAAATTTGCACCTTGCCTTAAGGATTTTGGTATTGATTGTAAGCGTACAATCATGTACAGGTACAATCAATTTTGGTATTGATTGTACGTGAGACCAAATTTTCATTTCGGTTTTCCCACGATTTCCCATATATATAAGCCTGTTTTAGGAAAATATGGTAGAAAATTTCATATTTTATACCAATTTCAACGGAATTTTATTGTAATTGATTTTATTTTACACAGAAAAAAAGATTTAACATTCTATCTAACTGTGCCGAATTTTATCCAAATCGGTTCATATTAACAAAAAGCGCCATATATTCTTCCGATTTAGCCAAAACTGGCACAACGGTAGCGACGATGTCCCCGATATTTTCCACCGAAGATTTTGATAAGGTTCCGCCTGTGTAAATGTCCACATGTCAAATATTGTCACAAACTCCACATATCTTAGTGAAATTTAGTCAACATCCTTGTGAAATTATCTCTGCAAAAATAACAAGTATATACGGCAGTAAGATCGGCCAGCCCAAGCTTATGTACCCTCCACCATGGATTGCGTAGA
>PGFW01001825.1:15113-26760 GCA_003123925.1 Haematobia irritans
GATGTTGTGCACTCTTAGAAAAATATTTTTTTCAATATGTTCCGATATAAACAAAATGTGTTTCGGGCACAATTTTAAAGCAAATAATTTAAGTGCAAACATGTAATGTTCCTAAACTAACACAAAATGTTTGGGACATCTATGTTAATATGTTAGAATATATTATGTTTGGGGCAGGAATGTTTCATAAAAATCATATGTGTGAATGCAAACATATATAAATTTACAAATTTCGACTAAACATACATATGTTGTGATATTTTATTCAAAGCGACACAGAGAGTATAGAGAAGGAAATAGAGATGGAAACCGGGAGAGTTGACGAAAGATATCAACATAACACAGCGAAAGAATAAAAAGAGAACAATCGGAACCAAGAGAATAGACATTTGAAAAACAAACAGCATATGTTTTCGCCTTGAGAGCAGCATTTTATGTATGTGTGGACATGTGTTTTGTTTATCATTTTGGCATTATGGGCACAATTTTTTCTTGGTTCGTTAAAAGAAATCAGGGGTCTTCATAAAAATAACGAAAGGGCACTATACTCTTTTTAGAGTTGGGACAGTAAAATGAAATAAGGAGGAAATAGTGAAAAATTATACAGTAAAATATATAAAAACAAAGTTTAGTTCCTCTTTATTAATAAGTAGTCCACGAGGAGTTGACGGACACCTTCAAATATAAAGCGGGCATTTAGTTCGAGTTTTGCAGCTAAAACAATTTAAAAAGTTTTTTTCTTTAAAATGAATTATTAATGAAAAATAAAAGGCATTTTACAGCGATGGTGTTAAATGCTAATAAAAAACTGTTCACGCCTAACTAAATTTATGTTTATATCATAAAATTACTTCTGTATGTTTATACTCGACTCCACGTTCTTCTTTTGTTAGAGTTTTTGAATTCCTTCCAAATTTTAAAGTTTTGTACCAAAAACAGTTTTTTGTTACAAAATTGTTATTTTTGCAAAAAAAAAAATATTTTATCCAAAAATCCGTCAATTTCGTTTATATCAAGCACTGTTACTGACTATAAATCTTTAAAAACCCACATTTCGAAGTTTCATAATAAAGATTTAATATAGTATAAATATAAATGTGTAAATTAAAAAAAAAAAAAAAAAAAAAAAGTGTTCGGTCGGAGCAGGGTTTGAACCCACGATCCGTTGCATGCAAGGCAGACATGCTAACCACTGGTCCACGTGGTAAACAAATGTATGTTTCTGTTAAATAATGTTATGTTTGCATGGGCTCGTGGGCGCTGCAAACTATGCTATGTAAATGTAACTTATAACGATAATTATCTACTGGTGAGTAACAGCTACGTAGTCCAGTGGATAGTGTGGATATATCAAAGTGAATAATTTCTTCAACATTATTTGTATTACAGAAAAAGGTGCCAAGAACTAAAATATTTCGTGGAAGTGAAAATTACGAGTATGTTAGGCAATGAGCACAATCGTCTTTGGGAAAAATTCTTCCAAGCATATACTATTTTTGGGCTCAAAATGCTTCCAAACATATAATATGTTCACACAAAACAAATATATTAATTTTTCGGCAGTATCCAATAATATATGTGCTTCCTGCAAAATATGTTTGGAACATATGTTAAAGAAGCGATTTTTTGAGGGTGTGGGAAATACGAATTTAGTAAATCTTTATAATATTTAACTAGACCACCTTTTTAACCCTTTCACTACCGAAATAAACCAACTTTTCTTCTGTTTCTACTTGTACTAACAGCACGTAGTACAGAAATTGTCATTTTGAGAACCTACCTCAATTACTTCAAGAGCTATATGCGCTTGCTTGAAAACTTGATTCTTGAATTGTTACCAAATGGCCTTACGAAAATAAGCGCTATTTGGCCTATAATATCTTTCAAAGTGCGAGAAAAAATACAAAAAAAGAACCCGAAGTAGTATCAGCTATAGTTTTTGTATTAATGTCCACATACTAGAAACATATATGTAGAAAAATTGTCTCAAATTTTCTTATTATTCGTTTATTGTTAAAGAAGTATATAAAAATGTTGTTTAGTGCTCACCAATATGGAAAATATTTATAGTTTATTTAGAGTAAAGCCTCTACTTTAAAATAACATCGCGAAATAAATCGAAACTAAGTGGGAAAATAGAATTTGGTGTCTTTTTCGAATGTCCTTAATATTGCTAACGTGCACAAAAAATTATTAATGTCAGGGGAACTTTTCCATATTGGAGACATAATAAAGCATAATAATTGCCATGACTTAAAATAGAGTTAAATTGGCTTTAGTTTTAGTTTTGTCTAAGTGTTGTATTTTGTGTTTTGTATTTTTCCCTGGTTCAGCAATTGAAAGTTTTTTTTTTTATTTTGGCGCGCTCGTAAATATTCTAAGAAATATATATTTTATCTTGTGATTGGTTGAGTGATACGCATTTATATTTGTGCATTTCAATAGTGTGAATCATTCCCAGCGGGAAATGGAAGCGACGTGGAATCGATGATGGAAGTGCTGTCCGGGTAGCTATAAGGCCTGGGCGCTGCATTACGTGTTCATTTCAAAATAACATTGGATTGGATTGGAGACCAAGGCCTTGCCTCTCGCTTCTATTCGTATGCCTTCTAGAGGTGGTGTCGTCGATGCCATGTTATCAGGCCTTCATACTAAGTACAAAAATCATGCCTTCCAAAGAAGGCCCTCAAAAAGGCCTGGACAGGAAGGCATAAAAGAAAGCGTGTAAAAATAAATATTTTGAAGGCAAGGTTGTCTATGAACTGAACATTTGCCCTCATACCTTTTACGTTAGAATTTAATTTGACTTACTTTTCCTATACAGTTTATCTTATTTTTGTGATTTTAATATTTACCTCAAGTGTATTTTTATTTTTCTGCTCTATCGGGATTTGAACCGGGGTCCTCGTTATTGGTAGTCCTACACTCATCCACTGGCCTACGACACATTTATGGGATGTGGGCGCCAAAAGGTAAACTTAAGCTACACGTGAGGTCATTCCGCGTTCCCTTCTGTTGGAAGTGAACGTATAATGGGTATCGGATCTTTTATATGTTACAGAGAATGTCTTCTAGAAGGCCAAAGTTAGGAGTAACTAGACATAAGCAAATTAATAGCTTGGCAGCCAACAAAGAATGAGTATGGGATCATTGGTGGGTTCGAACAGATTCTACCATAGGCAAAGTTATAGATTTTTGTTATTATTAATTTAATTATTAATTATTTAGAAAGATTTATGTTTATTTATTTAACCGCACTGTAAAAATAAGTAAATACGACCGTAATGTCAGGCAGGGCGAGTCTTATGGACCATCCACCATGTTTCGTAATACAGTAAGTTATACTAAAGACAAGGTATCTTAAAACCTCTTAACATTGCCTTAATGTACATGGAGGTAGATTAAATACCTATATAAGCTAAATCAGTTCTTGATCGGTTAACATAAAATTTCCAATTTCGATTGGATCGTATGAAATATCCCCCTGCAGAAGCGCAGGTAACCAAATATGGAAATTGCTTAGGCCGATAGCCTCTAGTTGCTAGTGCCCGTATAAATAAGTTTATTGTAATTTGTAATTATAATAAATTGAATAATAAATAAATAATGGAAGTTGCTTTTTATGGAGGCTACATATATTTTTGGACCGATATGGGCCACTTTTGCATCGTTGTTAGAGGCCAGTTACTAACACCACGTACCACATTTCAACTGGTATCACGATCAAAACAAACGTATAAAGTAAAACCAATGGAAAATATGTGGGTAAATTGATCTACAACTAACTATATGTCCAACTTAATCCCAAAAATACGTAAATTTTAAGACATCGCCAGAAACGCTGTTTCGAATACAAAACTTCACTTTTCTTCTGATTTTTTTTTTTGTTCCTATGGTGGAGGGTATAAAAATATATTTTAAATACACTGGAAGGCGGGGAGGAATACTAATTTCCAAATTTCTGGCAAATGGATGAGAATAGGCATTACATGTTCTAGAACTAAAATCAACAACTATATCTAATATAATTCTCTTGCGAAATAACAGCAAATTCTAGTTTTGAGGCAAAATCGGGTGAAAACCGTGTCCTGTTAAAAATATTGATACCTCATGCTCATCTAGCATATGTTCCAAACATATTTTGCAGGAAGCACATATATTATTGGATACTGCCGAAACATTAATATGTTTGTTTTATGTGAACATATAATATGTTTGGAAGCATTTTGAGCCCAAAAATATTATATGCTTGGAAGAATTTTCCCCAAAGAAGATTGTGCTCATTCCCTAACATAATTTTCACTTCCACGAAATTTTTTAGTTCTTGGCACCTTTTTCTGTAATACAAATAATGTTGAAGAAATTATTCAATTTTATAATTTTTTAAATTTTACCTTTCGCCTGGACGGAGAATCGAACCGAGGACCATACAGTTTGTAAGCCAACACACTAACCACTGAGCTACGTAGCTGTTATAGTCACCAGAAAGACAATTATCGTTATAAGTTACATTTATATAGCATAGTTTGCAGCGCCCACGAGCCCATGCAAACATAACATTATTTAACAGAAACATACATGTGTTGGCAACGTGGAGCAGTGGTTAGCATGTCTGCCGTACATGCAAAGGGTCGTGGGTTCAATCCCTGCTCCGACCAAACACCAATTGTTTTTTTTTTTTTTTTTTAATTTACGCATTTATATTTATACTATATTAAATTTTTATAATGAAACTTCGAAATGTGGGTTATTAAAGATTTACAGTCAGAAACAGTGCTTGATATAAACGAAATGGACTGAGCTTTTGGATAAAATATTATTTTTTTATTGCAAAAATAACAATTTTGTAATAAAAAACTGGTTTTGGTATAAAAGTTTGATATTTTGGAAGGAATTCAAAAAACTCTAACAAAGGAAGAACGTGGGGTCGAGTATAAACATACATAAATAATTTTATAATATACACAAATTAAATAATATTTAGACTTAAATTAAATAATATTTAGACTTAAGCGTATAAAATTTTTGGCCTTATCATAAAGCAGTTTCCGAAACAACAATAAGCGGTTTCACAGAAATTGCTCTCTTTCGATTCTCTCGCTGTGTTAATTTGATATCTTTCGTCAACCCTCCCGGTTTTTATCTCTATTTCTTTCTCTATACTCTCTCTCTCCTCTCTCTTTCGCTCTCTGAATAAAATATCACAACATATATATGTTTAATCGAAATTTGTAAATTTATATATGTTTACATTCACACATATAATTTTTATGAAACATGCATGCCCCAAACATAATATATTCTAACATATTAACATATGTGTTCCAAACATTTAGTGTTAGTTTGAGAACATTACATGTTTGCACTTAAATATATTGTGTTTAAAAATTGTGCCCGAAACACATTTTGTTTATATCGAAACATATGAAAAACATATTTTTCTAACAGTGTACAAATGTTTGTTTGATGATTATATAAAAAACTGAATTTTCGTTCTTATAACAACAATGTAGGTCATTCTTTTTCCAATTCAAAAAGAAGGCACAGAATAATGTTTGCGGGCATTTTTTAGAAAGGAAGTGCAAGGCATTTTAACATGCATGATAGGAGAAGGCATGAAGGGTTAAGAAGGCATGATTTTTGCGGTACTTCGCAATTTTCCCGCTGGGTTATCTATTCGAAATAAAACGAGTGCTTGTGTGCGATTTTCGCTGTTTTTATTTGATTTTTTCCTCAGTCTTATTTTCGCCCGATACAGCTAAACTCATACCGGCCTTAAGGCTAAAACATGCGACTGAAAAAACAGTGAACCCGCCAGGAAGAAAAATTGAAAATAGAATTTGGTGTCTTTTTCGAATGTCCTTAATATTGCTAACGTGCACAAAAAATTATTAATGTCAGGGGAACTTTTCCATATTGGAGACATAATAAAGCATAATAATTGCCATGACTTAAAATAGAGTTAAATTGGCTTTAGTTGTAGTTTTGTCTAAGTGTTGTATTTTGTGTTTTGTATTTTTCCCTGGTTCAGCATTGAAAGTTTTTATTTTTTTATTTTGCGCGCTCGTAAATATTCTAAGAAATATATATTTTATCTTGTGATTGGTTGAGTGATACGCATTTATATTTGTGCATTTCAATAGTGTGAATCATTCCCAGCGGGAAATGGAAGCGACGTGGAATGCGAACGTCGGAATTCGATGATGGGAAGTGCTGTCCGGGTAGCTATAAGGCCTGGGCCGCTGGAATTATCGTGTTCATTTCAAAATAACATTGGATTGGATTGGGAGACCAAAGGCCTTGCCTCTCGCTTCTAATTCGTATGCCTTCTAGAGGTGGGTGTCGTCGATGCCATGTTATCAGGCCTTCATACTAAGTACAAAAATCATGCCTTCCAAAGAAGGCCCTCAAAAAGGCCGTGGACAGGAAGGCATAAAAGAAGCGTGTAAAAATAAAATATTTTGAAGGCAAGGTTGTCTATGAACTGAACATTTGCCCTCATACCTTTAACGTTAGAATTTAATTTGACTTACTTTTCCTATACAGTTTATATCTTATTTTGTGATTTTAATATTTACCTCAAGTGTTATTTATTATTTTTCTGGCTCTATCGAGAATTTGAACCGGGGTCCTCGTTAATTGTAGTTACCTACACTCATCCACTGGCCTACGACACATTTTATGGATGTGGGCGCCAAAAAGGTAAACTTAAGCTACACGTGAGGTCATTCCGCCGTTCCCTTCTGTTGGAAGTGAACGTATAATGGGTATCGGATCTTTTTATATGTTACAGAGAATGTCTATCTAGAAGGCCAAAGTTAGGAGTAACTAGACTAAGCAAATTAATATCGCTTGGCAGCCAACAAAGAATGAGTATGGGATCATTGGTGGGTTCGAACAGATTCTACCATAGGCAAAGTTATAGATTTTTTGTTATTATTAATTTAATTATTAATTATTTAGAAAGATTTGTGTTTATTTATTAACCGCACTGTAAAAATAAGTAAATACGACCGTACATGTCAGGCAGAGGCGAGTCTTATGGACCATTCCACCATGTTTTCGTAATACAGTAAGTTATACTAAAGACAAGGTATCTTAAAACCTCTCTTTAACATTGCCTTAATGTACATGGAGGTAGATTAAATACCTATATAAGCTAAATCAGTTCTTGATCGGTTAACATAAAATTTCCAATTTCGATTGGATCGTATGAAATATCCCCCTGCAGAAGCGCAGGAAACCAAATATGGAAATTGCTTAGGCCGATAGGGCCTCTAGTTTTGCTAGTTGCCCGTATAAAATAAGTTTATTGTAATTTTGTAATTAATAATAAAATTGAATAAATAAAATAAATAAGGAAGTTGCCTTTTTGATGGAGGCTACATATATTTTTGGACGCGATATGGGCCACTTTTGGCATCCGTTGTTAGAGGCGCAGTTACTAAACACGCACTACCACATTTTCAACGTGTATCACGATCAAAACAACGTATAAAGTAAAACCAATATGGAAATATGTGGGTAAATTGATACTATCAACTAACTAATATGTCCCAACTATAATCCCAAAAATACGTAAATTTTTAAGTACAGTCGCAGAAGACGCGTTTGCGAATACAGAAACTTCACATTTTCTTCTGAATGTTTTTTTTTTTGTTCCTATGAGTGGAGGGTATAAATAATATATTTTAAATACACTGGAAGGCGGGAAAGGAATATAATTATCCAAATTCTGGCCAAATGGATGAGAATAGCGCAATTACATGTTCTAGAACTATAAACAAACAACTATAAAATTCTAAAATATAAATCATCTTGCGAAATAACAGCTAATTCTAGTTTTGAGGCAAATCGGGTGAAAAAACCGTAGTCGTCTGTTAAAAAATATTGATAGCACCCTCAAACAAAAAAATCGCGCATATCTCTAACATATGTTCCAAAACCATATTTTGCAGAAGCACATATATATTATTGGATACTGGCCGAAACAATTAATATGTTTGTTTTATGTGAACATTAATATGTTTTGGAAAGCATTTTGAGCCCAAAAATATTATATGGCTTGGAAGAATTTTCCCCCCAAAGAAAGATTGTGCTGCATTTCCCTAACATAATTTGTTTCACTTCACACGAATTTTTAAGTTCTTGGCACCTTTTTCCTGTAATTTACTAATATAAATGTTTGAGAAATTAATTCAATTTTAATAATTTTTTAATTTACCTTTCGCGCTGGACGGAGAATTCGAACCGAGGACCATACAGTTTGTAGGCGCAACACACTACCACTGAGCTACGTAGCTGTTTTAGTCACCAAACGAGAAGGACAATTATCAGTTATATAGTTACATTTTATATAAGCATAGTTTGGCAGCGCCCACAGAGGCCCAATGCAAAACATAACATCTATTTAACAGAAAACATACATGTAGTTGGCAACGTGGAATGCAGTGGTTACATGTTCTGGCCGTACATGAAAGGGTCGTGGTTCAATCGCCTGCTCCCGACCAAACACCAATTGTTTTTTTTTTTTTTTTAGATTTACGCGCATGTTATATTTTATACTATAATTAAATTTTTATAATGAAACTTCGAAATGTGGGTTATAAAGATTTAACGAGTCATGACAAAGTGCTTGATATAAACACGAAATGGCGACTGAGCTTTTGATAAAATATTATTTTTTTATTGCAAAATAACAATTTTTGGTAATAAAAACTGGTTTTGGTATAAAAGTTTGATATATTTTGGAAGGAAATTCCAAAAAACTCTAACAAAGGAAGAAGTGGGCGTCGAGTAATAAACATACATATAATAATTTTTATAAATATACACAAATTAAATAATATTTAAGACTTAATAATTAAATAATATTAGACATTAAGCGTATAAAATTTTTGGCCATTATCATAAAGGCAGTTTCGTAAACAACCAATATAGAGCGTTTCAAGCAGAAAATTGCTCTCTTTCGATTCTCCTCGCGGCTGTGTTAATTTGATATCTTTCGTCAACCCTCCCCGGTTTGTTTATCTCTATTTCTTTCTCTATATACTCTCTCTTCTCCGTCTTTCTTTCGCTCCTCTGAATAAAATATTCACGAACATATCTTGTTTAATCGAAATTTGTAAAAATTTATATATGTTTACATTTCACACATATAATTTTTTAATGAAAACATGCAATGCCGCCAACATAATATATTCTAACAATATTAACATATGTTGTTTCCAAACATTTAGTGTTAAGTTTGAGAACGATTACATGTTTGCACTTAAATATATTGTGTCTTTAAAAATTGTGCCCCCGAAACAACATTTTGTTATATGCGAAACAGATATGAAAAACATATTTTTTCTTAAACAAGTGTACATAATGTTTGTTTGATGATTATATAAAAGAAAACTGAATTTGCGTTCTTAATAACAACAGATGGTAGGTCATTCTTTTTCTCAATTCAAAAAGAAGGCACAGAAATAATGTTTGCGGGGCAATTTTTTAGAAAAAGGAAGTGCAAGGCAATGTTTACGATGCATGATAGGAGAAGGCAATGAAGGTTAAGACAGGCAGTGATTTTGCGGTACTTCGGCATTTTCCGCGCTGGGGTTATCTATTCCGAAAATAAACGAGTGCTTGTGTGTCGATTTCCGCAATGTTTTTTATTGATTTTTTTCCTCAGTCTTATTTTTCGCCCGATACAGCTAAACTCATAGCGCGGCTTAGGCCTAAAAACATGACACTGAAAAAACAGTGAACCCGCCAGGGGAAGAAAATTTTGGTTATATTTTAGAAAATTTGGATTATTATTTAACTTAAATTTTCAACTAAACCATATTACACAGCGAATGACATTGAAAGCCGATATCACCAAAAATAAGTAAATATTTTTCGACAGATTTCAAGAAAATTTATTAGAGTTAATTAATTTTTTTTCACACAACTGTTTAAAGAAAAATTTTGTAAGTTTAGAAGGAAAAAAATTGGGGTTCAAAATTGCAAGAGAGTCTTTAGTGCCATACGAAGTTCACGATGGGTGCTATTTGTTTGTAGAAATTTAAAAAAAAATAACTATTTTGCTATTTAGTGACAAGTACGAATGTTAGTAAATCTTGTAGCTTCAATATGTGTATATAATTTTTTCCCGAATTTTTAGTTCATTTAACGTAAACATACGCAAAAAAATAATTAGAAGTAAAGAGAAACTTTCTCTCAAACATAATAATTCCGTGAACTAAAATAAAGTTAAATTGGCTTTACACTGGTCGAAAAATGCTTCGTACTATTAACGAACGTTGATTATTTTTCGTTAATATAACGAAATTTTTCGTTATAAGAACGAAAGTGATCGTTAATACATGAAATCAATCGCTAAAGACAAATTTTTGTTTCATTTCCTTTTTTCGTTTATATTAATGATTATTCGTTTGCGCTAATATTACGAAATATTAAACTTTTTGTATTTTTTCGAGAATTAAGAATAAACATATTTTGCAAGATGGAATTATTATAGATCATATCTTGCACATAGGAGAAACTTTTCGAAAGTTTTAGTGCCTTAAAACACAGTCCTTTTATATAATCCAAATCCCCCCAACTGGAAATTGAAAATTTCATTTATAAAAACGAATGTGATTCGTTAATAATAACGATTATGGATCGTTAAAAATACATTTTAAAATTTGTTGATCTTTCGTCATGACTAATGATAATATGTTCGTTAAATATTTACGAATTGGGAACTTTTGAGTATTTCTGTCTGCTCCTTATACTCTCTCTAATACGTCTGTGGTGTCTTTGTAATGTGTACGATACACAATGTATATCATGACAATAAGCCATGTTTCCGTGTGCATCTTTGAAAATGGTAACATAAACAAGTTCAACTGAAAAAATTGTCTTATGCCAAACTTCATTTGGTCGTTAATTGACTAGCAAATTCGTTATATTTATAAACGAAAAATCTGTTGTATTAACGAATTTGTTTTCAATGGATGACTTTTAACAACACATTTCGTTAATATAACGAAACGTTTTCTTTGTGTAGTATTTTTTGAGTCTGAAAGATACATGTTTCGATAGTATATTTCAGTCCATTTTTGTATGGTTCAAATGAAGACATCATCATAAGAAATTTTGACTGATTTCGCCATATAACATTTAATGCATTTACATATCTGAATCTTATTTCGACTTACAAACAAATGTATATTAGATTTTAAACTTTTTCTTCCATTCTATAAAAATTTTAGATTTTGTACTGTATAAATAACACAGCGACGCTTTTTGACTCCAAATCCCAGCCGAATGTAATCGATGGGAGGAGAAATGTAAGTTCTCGACTTGATTGGATTTGTTGTTTGCTAGATTGGTTGCCATTCGTTTTTTATGAGCCTCTATAAATTTTTCGCCAAATTCGATTTTGAACACTCTTTTGCCAATTGTTTTCTAATTTGCGACATTTCGAAGCCAAAGGTTTTTTTTCAGTCTTCAGAAAAATTGTAGCTCTTAACTTGGTCGAAAAAATGCGCAATATATTAAGTTAGAAAAATTTAATATTCATGTTCAAAACCCCAAAAATGTGGTAAAAATTAGTTTTACTTTTTACCTTTACTTTTATCACCGATTTTTTCAGTTTTTCGACTACAGCTCT
>PGFW01001836.1:3158-14802 GCA_003123925.1 Haematobia irritans
AAAAGTGAAAACCAGATTTGATCGAAATCCACGTCGTGCTCGTGAGCTGAAAATATCGAGAGAACGGGTGCAACACATATTGAAAAACGAGCTTGGACTAAAGCCATTGAAGTTCCAAAATGTCAAAGAGCTCACCGATGCACAAAATAGCCAAGGAGAGCTGATGAGAGACCATTCCAAATTAAGCTGTTTGCCAAAAAAATGATGTGGTTCATTTGGCAAAGAGGTTAGCTGAAAATGTACACTTTCGATTGGCTACCAGAACACAAACTCCGCCATAACGGCCGATGATCCCTTTTCTTTTAGACCGTGAGGTTAAAATAAATGCCGACTATTATCGTAAAAATTTTCTAAAGATATTATTGTAGACCTGGGCAGACAAACGTTTCAACAGAACTTGGTACTATCGTACTCAGCACGTGTCAACTAAAAATTTCTACTGCATAATGGCCACTAAAAAAACACGGATCTGGGGGGAAATTTTCGTAACGGGGGGACGGTTTTTTCATTGTTGTTTTCTATTATTATTTCAGGTTTCTTTTAAAAAAAAAACGTATTATTGGTTGGCGTCGCAGGTAAAAATTGGATTTGGAGGTTCGCTTTAGGGAGTCTTCTGAATTTACTATGGTTGTGTAGCGATTGTAGGAGTTTATCTGGAATTAACTTGTTGAGGGGGGGGTCTAGATTTAAATCCAATTTCCGGCCAACAAAAACGTTTTAGTTTTTGGGCCTGGTTTAATAAGAGGAGTTGTAAAATTTCATTATTTCCTTCCAGAGGACGGCTTTCCAATCTTTTTAAGCTTCGTGTTAAATCTTGTTTTTGTTAGTGCGTATGTAAGTGTTGGTGATCCGTAAAAATTTTAATTTTTCGCGGGGGGAACCATTAAAGATAAATTTTCCCTTCCAACGGGTTTTGGATTGCCCAAGATAAAATCGCGAAGGCAATTTCTTTTTCCATTTGTTGGGCGTAAATTCTCTTCGCTTTTGTTGAGTTTTCTGGGAAATAAAGTAAATAGGGGTCTTTACCATCTCTGTTCCCATTTAAACCGCGCCGATTGGCGTGTTATGAGCGTCCGAAAACTTTCTTCTCGAATTTTTGGGGTAGGTAGGGCATTAACTTCTTCTGATAACAATTTTTTACTTATTTCAAAATGCATTTTAATTGCACTTCCATGGTCTTTTTTTGATCTTTCAACTTCTGGCTGGACATGTTTTTTGGAACATTTGGTCCTTTCCTCCCCTCCTTAAAAAGCACGGTTAAAGGGTTTCCAGGTTTGGCATTTTTTAAAATTCCCTATATTAAAAGGCGCGGTAAAAAAAAAAACCCTGGGGGGGGACATTTACCCCAGGGGAAAAACGGGGAACCTTCAGATTCCTTTATATTGTTTTTTCAAGGGGGATTTCGTTAATTTATTAATTCGTTTCCCACTTTTTTTTTGGGTGTTCGGATAAAATTTTCCTTTAATCTGAAAATTCAAGGAAGGCCCCAAAATTCTACCTTCTGTTTTTGCGGAGGGAAATTTTTCCACAACTTATCTTAGTTTAATTTCTATTGTTGGGAACAACTCTTAATGTGGCCGATTAAAAAAAACTTTTTCGGGACATATTTTCAATATGTAGGGACCAACATTTAATTGAAAAAATTTGTTCGATCTTCGGGGTCCCAATTTATTCTGATGATTGGTCGTTTCTATAATAAAAGACCATTAGCAACAGGAATCTTTTCCGATGTGTTTCGGGCGCAATATTTATCATCCAAGGGCTTCTTTTTGGAAAAAATTGGAAAGGGGGGCATTTCTTAAAAGCGAACGGAAAGGATCGCAAAACTTCGGTACTGTCCCGTTATTAAAACCGAAAGAATTTGGCGGTTTTCCTTCCATAATTTCACTTTTCTTTTAAAGAGGGATTTGATTGGAAATCCACTTTTTTTTAAAGGGTCTATTAACAAAAGGGAAAAAATAAAAAATTTTATTCACCAGAATGAAGAAAAGAAAAAAACTTTCATTTTTTAAATTTCCAGAAGGGGGGAATTAGGGGTATCTGTTCGGGGAAAAAAGCGTTTTGGGGGAAACCAATATTTTGAGGTTTTCGTGTAAGTTTTAGGGTTAAAAAACTACCTTCTAAAAAATAAATTTTTTTTCTTTACCTTGAAAATCATCAGGTGAGTTATGGTGATTTTCAGGGGTCTAAATAAAATTTGCCCTGGAGGGGTTCAAATTAAGTTCTTTTATTTGGAACGTTGACTTTAATTCCTTTTAAAAAAAATGCAACTTTTGGGGGGATATTGGGTAGGCATACTGGGGAGTTTAAAAAAAAATAGGGGTTATCGTGTTGGTTTCTTAATTTTTCGGGCCTTTGGACTGGGATGGTTGTTACTTATTGTAAAAAAAGCGGAATTTTCGTTGGTTTCGGAGGGAACAGGGAGTGGGATTTATTTCTGGGATTATTGGATTCATTTTTTGGAATTTCATTGTGATCAAAAGATTCTTAAATTGTGATGTGTGTTAAAACTTTGAGCGTTTGAAAAAAAAAAAAACCTGGTTTGGTTTTTAAAAAGCCGTTTTTTGGTCTTTTTCCTATTGGTTTCAATTATAATTTTTCTGCAGTGTAAGATAACTGCCCGGCTGACAGGCTTTCTTTCAGGGAGTATTCGTTTTCCCCAGTAATTCGCATGAAAACGATTAAAAACAGGTAGGCCAAAAAGGGAAATTTAAATATAATTTTGCTTCCAAGCCGGAAAGGAGATTTAAAAAATTGTATCCTGGTGGGTTTATAGCGGTTTTTTGCCTTCGCCAACGGATTTTGGGTCATCGTAGGAAATTTAAAACCTTTTTATTTTGGATGACATGATTTTTTTACTAGGGGAATTCTGTATATTATTTTAATTAGATCCTGTATTCAATAAAACCCCGGAAAAAGATTTTCTAAGATATCTCACGCGGGAGCTCGTTTTAAAAACTTCAAAAATATGGGGCCAAAGGACCGAGGGCTTTTTCCAATTCTAAACAAAAAAAATTTAATGTTCAAAGCCTGTTTTTCAAGGGGAAAATATTTTTACCAAGTTTGGAACAGCTTTTTTCTTTCAATCAAATTTACCGGGGACGCTATTCCACCATAATTCCGGGGACATTATTCTGGGAAAAATTCTTGGGGAAGAATTTATTTATGGGATTTTGTCTTTTAATTTATTATTCGGGACCTGATATAGATTTCCAATGATTTTAATTGGTTGATTAAAAACAGACTCGGGAAGGGTCTGGATGATTAAAATTTTTGATTGTTAATTTTTCAATTATTCCCTGTTCTTTTCATTGGAAAAAGACTTTCATCGGGGGGAAAAATTTTTCTGCGTTATTGAAACAAAAGGAAAAAAGAAAAAATAATATACAAAAATACAATTTTAAATTTACGTACAAAAAAATTTACATGTTACATTTAAAAAACAACTTCACGGAAAAAAAAAAAACAAAAACTAAAATAAACCCCAAAAACTGTTTAGGGAAGTTAAAAAATAGCTAACGGACGGTGGTTGCTGTTTGCATTTTTAACTAAAACTCTTTACTCGCTTGCGCTTTTGCTTTTTTTTAATGAGGATTTTTTCGTAAGGGCTTTGCGGCGGGCCAAATTGGGTCAGTGGTTCTGTCTTTTATATTAAGTTCCGCTTTTGTGTGTTGGTTGTATTGAAAGGGGGAATGTGAACATTTCTTTCCAGTTTGTTTAGGTTTCTCTGGTTGTAATTACTCTTCAACACTTGTAAACCAACCACGCCGGCTTCTCTCCATATTCTGGGGTGATTGTGTTTCCCTGCAAACAGGGTGGGGTTGGGATATTGGGCTGGTTTTTTTTGGCATTAAGGATCCTATTTGCAAAAAACGGGTGTTTCAGAATTCTGAAATTTTGGTGGCCTGGAGATAAAACGGGAGGTTTTAATTTTATTTTGTAAGTTTCCCTATGTAAAAACTTTTTTGTCCACAACACCGTTCTTTTTTTCGGTTCCCATTGCACTTTATTCGTATTTATTTTTTTAAAAAAAATTGGATTTTATTTTTCCCCATTTGTTGTCAAATTTTTCCTGGGTTTAAAGATTAAAAATAGTTTATTTGTAGTGTTATTTTATTAGTTTTTCGTATTTGTGGGATGTTTGGGGGAAAAAAAAAACAAAGGTTGCAATAAATAAACCTCTTGGGGACCGATTATTTCAATAAACTTCAAACCCCGTCTTGCATTAAAAATTCACATTGGAAATACGAAAAAATGTAGGACAAAATTCCATAATCTGGGAACATTTTAATTAATCCAGGAGGAGATGTAACAAAATTTTTTACAAAAAAACAAAGCCGGGGGATTGGGTTACCCAAAAAAGGCAACTTCTTTTCCGGGGCAAGGATTGGGTAATTTCTTTACTCCAGGGCCACCCCCGGAGAAGTTTATTTTTTTAACCCAAAAATAGAAGGGCATTTTACAATTCGGTTCATATTATTTTTGTGTTCGAAGGGAAACCAATTTCTCGAAAAGCCCCAAAACAAGGTAAGGTAAAGAGATTTTGTAGGGGTTCCGTTCCGTTTGGGGGGAACCAGGGATTGGAAAAAATAAATTTTAAAGAAAAAAAAGTACAAAAAAAAAAGGTTTTATTTTTGGGAACGAAAAAAAAAGGTTTAAAAACTTTTTTTACTTAAAATTTTTCAAACACTTGGGAGATTATTGTCAAAGAAGCTCCTTTAGGGACTAAAATTTTAAAGGGAAAAAATTTTAAAAAATTTTAAACCAAAAAGTTTTCTAATTTAAAAATAAAAAAAAGTGTGGACAAAAAAAATTTTTTATAGGAAAGTAAAATTTTTGGGAAAAAAAAAATTCTAAACAAAAAAATTAAAAAAATTTTGGACAAAAAATTTTCTATATTAAAATAAGATTTTTGACCAAAAATTAATTTCTTATTGAAAATAAAAATTTGCAAAAAAAAATTTATAGAAAAAAAAATTTTTGCAATATAAAGAAATAAAAATTATTTTTAAAAAATTTCCAGTTTGAAGAAACATTTTAAAATTTTGAAAAAAATTTTATTAATAATTTTAAAAATATATTGGGGGACCCAAAAATTTTCTTACCGGAATTAAAAAAAAAAATCGAATTTTTAAATATAAGGATTTTTTCCCGGGCCATTCGGCTTTTTTCAGACTTAAAAAACATTCTTTGAAAAATTCAGATGAAATTCGTATTTTTGACTGATGGGGGCTTTTAAAAAAATCGAAGGAAATTTTCTTTTCCCGGAGGAAACTTGTCTGGTTGCCCATATTTGTTAAAAAAAAAAAAAGGAGGATATTAGTAAAAATTAGCGTTGATTGGGGGGGAAGGGACTTTTTCTTCCAACAAATATTAAACATATTTTGTTTCAAAAAGCTTTTTTATGACCAATTAAATTCTGATATCGAACTCCAAAAAAAAATGGTCTTTTTAACCACAAAAAAAAACAGTATAAAATCATCCCGGGGGACTACGGTTTACTTGGGGGAACCGGGGTGAAAAAAAAAAAAAAAAAGTATTGCAAAAAAAAAAGTGCTATTTAGTACTTGGCATTTTTCCAAAAGATTGTTATAGAATTTTCTGGAGGAAGGGATGGGGGAAGATTGCTTGCGGTTTCATTTAAACCCATAAATTGTTCAATTTTTTTAACCAAGGATTAGGGTTTTAAATTTAAATGTTTGCCAAATCCTTTTGAGTTTGGTTTTTTTCGTTTTAAATTTTTTTTAAAAATGGGAAAAAATTTAATTTTCTTAAATGGGAAAAAAACAATTGTTTAAATTTTAGGGGCAACAACAAAAAAAAAAATTAAAAACATTTTCCCTTATGGGAAATTTATTTCGTTGCTCTTAAATTTCTTTTTATTTTGGGCATTTAAATGCTTATGGTCAAAAATACTTGTTCGTATACGGGCGTTATTTGGGTTCCGGGAGTTATTTAAAACTTAATTGTGGGTAAAATGGGTTGGATGTTTGCCTTTCAGTTGAAAAAACCAAAATTCTTTTCCATCTTTTCTTTGTAATTCTATTAAAATTCTTTTGGCATTTTTCCAATTCCTGGGTTGGGGACGATGGTTTGTAAAGGTTCGGAATTTTAACAAACCATAAAACTCGGTTAATTCTCGGTTTTGTGGTTGGTATGGGGAAAAAAAAAAACGGTCAAACTTCCAAACAAAAAACTTTCAGTTTCTTCGGGACAAATAAACAACAAAAAACGGAGAGTTCCAAATTAGGGTTGTTTTTCGAAAAAAAAACATAGCGAAGGAATCGGAGGATTTCGGGGGGGATTTTCTTTTTTTGCCCCTTCACGTGGTAGTAAAAAAAAACAAATAAACAACAAAAACTTTTATATGTAGTACGGTTTGTTTAAGTTTGGTAAGCAAAAGAAATTAATAAAAAATGAGGGAAGAAATGGGAGCGATTGGGGCTACGAAAGCCACAATTTCAAAAAAAAACCCAATTTTTACCACATTAGGTTTAATTTTTACACCTCGGAACCCAAAACCGGCGTATAACGAACAAAAAGTATTGGGGGACCACCATTAGGGGCAATTAAAAATTGCCAAAAATTAAAAAAGAAAATTAGTGCCACGAAAATAAAAAATTTTTCCATTTTTAAAAAGGGGGAAATGTTATTTATTTTTTTGTTGTTGGCTAAAATTTTTTTAAGCGTTCGGTTTTTTCTTACAGAAAAATAATTTTATTTTCATTTTCCAAAAAATGAAAAAACGAAAACAAAACCTAAAAGAATTTACAAAAAACATGTAATGACTAAAACCATGGGTAAAAATTTGGCAAGCTTGGTATGGGGGAAAACGCAAAAGGGCCAATTTTCCTATCTTCCTTTTCAAGTTTAATTGTCTTTGGGGTGAAAAATGTTGATGGAAAAAAAGGGGTTTGGTGTTATTTTTTGAAGTTAAAAAAAAAAAAATAAAAGCATAAAGGTGGGGAAACCAAAAAACTTCTGCATTTTTCTTATGTTTAAAAAAAAAGGTATTAAAAAAACAGGGGCAAACAAAAACAAAAAAAATTTATTGCTCTAAAAGTTTTTACGAGGGAAAAAAAAACATTTGGGGATGATAATTTTTGGGGCATTATAGGTAAAGGTAAATTCGTTTAAATGCAAATTGCCACTTTTTTCGTATTAAAAAATTAAAGGGGGGGGGCCATTCGTATTTTAAAAGGGAAATTAAAAAACATATTGGTCTTTCTATAGGGGGAAATTTAAAATTTTTGGCAAATTTTCCATAGAAAATAAAAGATGTTCCGACAAAAAAATTTTCTATTTTGAAAATTTAAAAAATTTGAACAAAAAATTTTTTTTTAATAGATTTTTTTAACTCAGTTTGCGCGAATTGAACTTTCAATGTTCTTACGTTCTAAAAAAAAAATTCCCTGGAAAAAACACCATCGGAAAAGATTGTTTCGGAAAAATAATTGGATAATATTTACAATAAAAAAATTACCAAACTTTCCAAAACAGTATATTAACGGCCGTTGTAAAGGTTCGGCAGGGCCGAAAAGCTTATTGTACGCTTTCCAATCATTTAAAATTTTGGCGTTTAGGGGAAAAAACTTTCTTTCTAAAACACTGCCATTCCCCAAAACAAATCGGGAAATTACTTTTAAGTTGCGGTTACGCTTGGCCGATTTGGCCAAAAAGGGTATCTTTTTAAAAACCTCTAACAAACCATCTTTTAAAATTGTTAATTGTAAGTCCATTAGATATATTAAAATCAGAAAAAAAAAAAATAAACCAATAAACAAATATTTTTTTCAGAACAAAAAGACAAACACTAAGAAATAAATAATAACAAAAATCAAGGAAAAAAAAAAAAACAAATATAAAAACAATAAAAACCCGGAAAAATTCTTATAAGAAAATAAAAAATCTTGGCTATTCGGAAAGTCTGGGCAAAACCAATTGGGGGATTATGAAAAAAAAAACCGAATTTTTTCTTTCTAAAGAAAATTTAAAAAAAAATTTGGGACAAACCAAAAATTTCTATAGGGGAAAAAATAAAAATTTTTTTGGGAAACAAAAAAAAATTTTTTTTTCTAATTAGGAAAAATTTAAAAAATTTGGGTAGGACTATTTTTGGCTCTTGAGTGGGGCCAAACCCATTGATTTTATGGAAAAAAAAACCGATTATGGGGGGGGGAAACCAATTTTTTTGTTTGTGGGAAATTTGGGGGGACCCAATTTTTTTAATGGGGTTGGTTAAAGCGGACACAATATTTTTACTAAACACCCCACGTTTCCTAATTTTTTGACACGGGATCGGATTTTGGGAAATTTTGGCTTCCTCCAAAAAAAGGAAGGTTTTTTCCGGAGGTCAAAAAACCCGGGGGGGAAGGAACGTTTGATATTGGGTTGCTATATATAAATTATTGGGGACGGATTGGTGGGGACAATTTTTTGCATGGTTGGTTAGGGGAGGGACCCATTTAAACCAAAAAACCACCAGTTTTACCAAAATTTTTTCAGCCGGAATTCGGGATTGGGGAAATATCGGCTTTTTCTGTTAGGGGCTCCACAAAAGGCCAAAATCCTTGAGGGTTCCCCTTTTATATGGGGCTATTGACGTTTTTAAAAAAAAAGTGGGGGGAACCCGATATGGGGGGGGGCCCATTTTTCATACCCATCGGACCCTAACATTTCGATTGTTAAACCAAAACGGAAAACTTGTGGGCCCACAGTTTTTTCAAAAAGTTTCGATTAAGGGCTTGTTTTGTTCGGAAGTTAAAGCGTGGATTTTTTTCAAACCAGAACGGGAACGGAGGAAACGGGGGGAACATTGTTTTAGATCGGGACTTGCAGGAATTTTTCAACCACGACCCCAAGAATAATATATTACTTTTTATGTCTTAAGGGGAAGCAATTAATTTCGTTGTTGTTACAAACGGGGAAAGGGACAAAAGTTTAATATTTTACCCCCCCCAATCTTATGGGGATTTGGGAAGGGTATAAAAAACAAAAAACAAACAATCTGTTTTTATTTCATTATTTGACCTCAAAAGCCGAAATTAAAAAAACCAAAAATATTTAATTGTTGAATTAAAAAAAAAATTTTCTATTAAAAAAAAATTTTAAAAATTTTTTTGACCAAAAATTTTTTCGGAATAGGGGAAATTAAAAAAATTTTGGGACAAAAAAATTTTTTCTATAAAGGGAAAATACAAATTTTTTGGATTAGAATAAATTTGGGTCTTATAAGGGGGAAATTAAGAAAGTTTGGATTAAAAAAAATTTTTAATTAGATGTTAAACAACCATTTTTTTGTCTTTTAGAAATTAAAAAATTTTTTGCCCAAAAAATTCTATAGGGAAATTAAAAAAAATTTATTTGGACCAAACAATTTTTTATAAGAAAATTTTAAAAATTTTCTATTAGAAAATAAAAAAAATTTTTTATACGGAAAATTAAAATTTCACAAAAAAGTTTTTCTAATTTTTAGAAAATTAAAAATTTCTGAATTAAAAAATTTCTATAGAAAAATACAATGTTGGAATAAATTTTCTATAACAAAAAAATTTTAAAAAATTTTGAATTTAAAAAATATTGCCCCACCTTGGGGGGCCAATTTTTACCAATTTCCAAACCTTAACATTTCAATTGGGGACAAAACTAACTTTTATGCTTATGTTTCAAAAAATCGGGATAAAAGCTGTTTTCGTTCGGAAAAGTTAGCGCTGATTTTCCAAAACAGACGAAAAACGGGGGGGACCCGGGGGGGGCATTGCTTAGATTGCGGACTCAAAGAATTTTCCACCCACGGGGACCCAAAGGGGGGGGGGAAATATATATTTTTTACCTTTTATGGGGGGTTTCTTGTTAGGAGGCAATATTTTCGGATTTGTTTACCCAAAATTGGGAATTTGGGGACCAAAGGTTTAAATATAACCCCCCTTTTTTCCTTTATTTGGTGTGGTTATTAAAAAAAAAAAACAGGAACAAAAAAAATTTAAACCAAAATTAAAAAAAAATTTTACTTTTTTGGGGCCTATTTTAAAACATATTAAAAAAAAAAAAAAAACATAACAAAAATTTTTTAAAAAACATTTTAACCCTGCTAGGAAAATTTACTTTTCAAAATTTTTGTCGGTCCCAAAATAAAAAGGCATTAAAAAACTTTATTAATTACCCCCCACCACTTATAATACTAAAAGGAAAAAAAACCACAAAAAAAAACTGTTTATGGAACTTCTTTTCCTTCCATTTAAAGCCATTGATTCCAAAATTTTTTTGCCATAACATTAACTCGGAAAGGGAAACTTTGCACAAAATTCCCAAAAAGGCTCCGTTAAATGTTCGGCGGGGGGGGAGTAATTCTCGGTTATCTCTGTTTTCCCCACACCAAAAAAATTGCAATCCGGAATGTTTTGCTTGCGACCGAGAAATTGAAAAAAAAGAAACAATTGGCACCAAGGTTCAAAATTTGAATTTTTTGGGGACCGTCCAACAAAAAACAAGAATTTTTTCCCCCCACTTCGGATTTTCTGATTTAATTGGGTTTTGTTTCAAAACCCATGGTCTCATTCATACATTTACAATTCATTCGAACCGATTCGACTTCAAAAAAGGGCCCAGGTGGTTTCTCATTTTATTCATTTTTGGCGATTCAACGGAAATTCAAGTTTTTTCTCCGGAAAAACGTTTTCATTGAGGTTTGGAAGGGTTTGTTTGTGTTCTTTAGAATGGGGAAATGTTTTCTCATTGGCAAAAGCTTCTTTAAAATTTAACAAAAAAAAAAATTTTTTACTGCTTCCAAAAATTTTTGTGGAAAACAGGAAAAGTATTAAAAAAAAAAAAACATAAGGGGCAAGCCAAGGGAATTTTCCACCCAGGCCCGAAGAAAACATCAAAAAAAAAATTAAAAAAGGGGGAAAATAAAAACCTTCCCAAGCAAAAAAATAAGCTTTTCCCTTTATTTCTTTTACCCATTTTGATTAAAAAACTGATCAAAAACAAAAAACAAAGGCAAAAAGTACCAAAGACCAAACCAAAGAAGAAGCAAAAAATTTTTGTTTACAAAAAAATCGGTCCGGTTGTATATTCCCCAAAAAAAAAATTTACCACCGGGGAAAAAGGAATTTCCCAAAGGTTTTTAATGGGGGCCAAAAAATTTTTTTCATTGGACAAAAGAGTTTAAAAACTTTTTCGCAAAATTTTAGCCCCCTCGAAAAAAAAAACTAATTTGGCTTTTCTTTTAACCCACTTAACAAAAAAAAACTATTTACTTAATTCTAAAAAAACCCAAAAATTTTTTGGACAAAACATGGAATTTTTTAAAAAAAATTCCCAAATTTTAATAATTTACGGAATTAGAAGTTTGCAAAATTGGGAAACGGAAAAAGAACTCCCTGCCATGTCAACTAAATAATTTCTTACTGCATAATGGCCAGCTAAAATATCGTTTTTTTGAGGAATTACAAAAATACCAAATTTGCTCGATAATCTCAAGGCGGTTGCTTGTCCGGGAACGGACATTTCAGGTCACCCTATACGGAAGCCTCATTGACGGTCTATCAATGTATATAATCATATAATGCCATCACTCTCTTAATAAATGTTATCTAATATAATTTTTACATCTGATACTCACCTTGTTCTGGCATATTAACTA
>PGFW01001840.1:45935-56193 GCA_003123925.1 Haematobia irritans
CAATTGAGAGCGCAAAATTCCGATGGCCTTGAGGAACGCATTAAATATTTGGAGCATGAATGGAAAAACTTTTGTAAATTGAAGGAAACCAATCGCCAAATGATATCCATTGAGCAACGGCTTATAGCATTAAGCGAAGAGAAAATGCTGTTGGAGTGTAAGCTAAAGGAACACGATACCAAGTGAGTAGAGACACAATTATTAAGAATCAGAATCAAAAAGTGGAATTAAAAAAAAGAACTTGAGAAAATTGGCTTTTCGATTGCTAAAAACTTCGAAAAAGTTGACTTTTTAAACAAATTTATAAAGTCGAAGTCTTAGTGAGTCTCCAATAACCACCGATCGACATAAAAAGCCTTACGTCAAAAAATTGATAAAAGTCGAAGTCTTAGTGAGTCTACAATAACAACCGATCGACATAAAAAGCTTTACGTCAACTGAGTCTAAGTCAAAAATCAATTGGCCTATTTTAGCCAACATCGAAGTTTTTTTAATTGATTTTTTTGAAAACTGTGAGAACTTGATTCGTCGAACTTCACGTATGGGTTGATAGAATTTTCAAAATTTTTACGCTTTTCATTATGATATCGGATAGTCGATCGAAATCTATCTGAGAGATCGATTTTTGCAATTAATTTTTTTCGGTAGCCTAATGATTGGATTTGGATGGATTTTAGCCTGTAACTAAAAACGATTACTATAGATTATATTATTATTATAAATCGAAACAAAAAATGCTTTCATTTAATTTATTTAAACTCATTTATACGGGCACTTGCAACTAGAGGCTATCGGCCTAAACCTTTAATTTATTTTCATTTATTACAGATTAAACGAACTTCTCCATCAACTTAAAGATGACAATCAAAATCAATTATATTCCCCAACAAATCTGGAAAATAAAGATATCTATCCTTTGCCACCGATGTCATCGTCTTTCAGCACTGTTGGACGCCCAAATGATAACAAACCCATTGTTTCTTTAACCGTTTCCGATAATTTGGAACAAACACAATTAATTATATTTTTTATTTTACTTTTATTTTTCTATCATTTTGTAAATTTATTTGTTCAGGGTATAATTGGAAAAGCTTAAAGATATTAAAACATTCCACCCATATAGATTAAGGTGTAAAATGTTTTTGGTATATAATAGAAAATAATCATTATATTGTATGTGTTTTTTTTTAAAGCTTTAGTGCATTCCTTTTTCGATGTATTTTAAAAACTTCATGTAATTTTAAATAAAAAGTGTTAGTTTATTAAAAATAAGATAATCGATTTTCTCTGTGTACTATTGAAGTCTTTTGAACAAATCATTTTTAAACCGCTCATCTGACAGCCCACAGATTTTTTTCGGTGACAGTTCATTTTCTATTTTCTATAGAAATAAAAATTTTACAAAAATTTTGAAATAATTTTGATGGAATTTTCTATAGAAATAAAATTTTGACGGAATTTTTATAGAAATCAAAAACATTGAAAAAATTTTCTATAGAAAAAATTTTGCAAACATTTTCTACAGAAATGAAATGTTAAGAAAATTTTCTGTAGAAAACAAAATAAGAAAATGTTTGCAATATTTAATTTCTTGAGGAAATTTTTGCAGAATTTTAGTGCAATAGAAAATTCTGTCAAGAATTTGTCAAAATTTTAGTTCTATAGAAAATTTTTGCAAAATTTTATTTCTTTATAAATTTTTCGAATAAATATTGTAATAATTTGTACAAATCGAAACTGCTTTTCCCATATCTCATAATCTTCCAGTTGAGTGGTAAGAAGCCTGTTATTGCTCTATTGTATATGCTTGCGGTTATTGACAACATATTTTGGATAACAATTTCATTACATGATAACTTTGAAAATTTCTCTTATAATTATAGAAATTATTTTAAAATGTATATAATTTGCACTTGTAATTTCTTGTCTTACCTCACTTTACTCTAGTAAGTGATTTATGACAATAAAATAAATAAATGGTAGTAGATATGAAGAAAAAACGATAGCGTGTATTTTATTTTTAATTTATATTGAGTTGGCTTTAAAATTAAACCATAATGTAATAACGCCCTATTCGAACATGACATGCACTTCAATGATTTTGCATTGAAATCTCAATGCACTCCAATCTACTCCCCTAAAAAAGATCTTAGGGCCATGCAAACTTAGTACTATGTAAGAGTGGTGCAAAGACATGCAATCTCATGCAGTGGGACAAAGAAGCGTGTCAAAAGAGCATTTACAAAAGAATACAATTTGCATGGAAATACAGCAATAACATTCATACTTGATTTTTTTAATTGATAGATATATTATTATTATGGGCATGTATTCTTGCTACGTGAGATCTGGATCTGACGTATTGATCGATTTAGTGCTGTATATTCAGAGATTGGTTGGTGTTGGCCTGTGCTAGGCTCCATAAGAGTTATTTTTATTCTTCATGCAGATGTCGATTTACGTAATGTAATGGTTGGTTATCAAATAATTTGTGAGTTTTTTATATGACAGAAAAGCCAATTTTGGTCTAAATTTTTTTTCTAGATAAAGAAGATTTTGTTCAAGTTGTTTATTTCCTATGTAGAGAGAGATGGTGTCAGAAAATTTCATTTCTGATAGGGAAAATTTTGTCAAAGGTTTTGATTTTTAATAGAAAATTTGTTAAGAAGTTGTACTATTCTGAGAGGCAAATGATTTTGGTCAAATTGGTATTTCTGGATTAGGAAAGAAGAACTTTGTCGAAAAATTGTTATGTTCTTAACTAACGAAGGAATGTCGTACGGTCCGCCAAAATTTTATGTTCTAGTACGGAGACAAGTGGGGGAATAATGGGAAATTGCATGATCAATCAAAACGGAATTATAATGAGGTGAGCACTAAAACTTGGCAGGTCAACTCAGCATTCAATTGGCCTGCGTCTAAGCATTTCAGGTATTAACTTTGAATCGTAGTTCTAGATTAGTTATCAGGAACATATGAAAGTTTTTAGCATTTAATCGTAGATTAGAATGAAGGGCAGACAGGCATAGAGCATGGCTAAATCGGGTGAAAATACCTGAGTTCCAGCGGACATCAACAAATTGACAATATGCGGACTTTATAACATCCGAGTACGATAAATAGCAATATAATATTATGAGACCTTCTAAATAATTATGTAAAAAATCGGATGGTATGCACTCCCTTCGATCCTTTTTCTCGAATGTAGTAGAGAAACATCTTTGAATTATGATCAATAAATATTTTTGGTTAGCTTACCAAAGTTTATTGTATATTCTTCAATTCATAGGCCTTTAGGTATTAATGATAAGGGGTTGTAAATCCATTTTCTCTTTGTTTTTTAATAATTTTCTTTTAATAAATTACAGTAAATAAACGTTCTACGTACAAACAGATTAACTTGATGCACAGGCGATTAAGCAGAATTACGAAAACGATGATAGATTTTAGCAAAAAAGGATAATGCCGAAAAGGCTTATATAATAAAAAGAATTACAATTACAAGATTTAAAGGTCGTTGTTTTTTATCTATTATGAAATAATAATGACATTGGCAAAGATTTGGGGATTTTTTTCAATATAGAATGGACATTTAAACCAATTTTGTGTTCGTTTTCTATTGAGTAGGAGTATCAGAATAAAATACAACCCAAAATATTTTCATTAAAAGTTGAAAGATCGGAACATTGGAGAAAATGATGAAATTAAAACAAGTATAATACGGGCCGTAAGTTCTGGCAAGCGAAGCTTTATGTACACCCTCCATCATGGGATTGCGTAAAACTGTTTTCTAAAACACTGTTGATGCAACCAATCGAAATTACTGTTGAAGTTGCGGTAGACGCTTTGCGATGACAAGGATCTTATGAACCTTCCTTAATCCATTCTTCTTCATTGTATGTAAGTCGATTACTGGTAATAATGATTTAAAATCAAGAATAGAGGATCGGATCAATAGCGTATATAATGTCAGGGGTTTGCACAAAGTAGACATAAGATTTTGACAAAAGACGGCTTTTCATATGAAGAGTAAAAAATTTTACAACAAAATGTTTTCCTAATAGAAAATAAATTTCAGGGACAAAAGTAATTTTGTCGTATAGAAAATAGAAATTTTCGAACAAAAATATTTCTATAGAAATGAAAATTTGACCAAAATTATCGCTCACAGAATAATTTAGACAAAAATTTCTGAATATTAGGAAGTATGATGAAACTTTTGACAAAATTTTCAATAGAGAATAGAAAATCTGTAAGATTATTTTTGTGGGCGTCGAGTGGCAACCATGATTATGAACCGCGAATAAAAAGATTTGAACATAAATTTTCGTATAAAAATAGAAATGTGACAAAGATGAAAAGGAATAGTTATGAACCAGGATAAAATTTTAAAACAAAAATTGTTTCTTAGAAGATGAAAAAATTTGACCAAAACATTTTCTATGAGAATACAATTTTGAAAAATAATTATTCATATAGAAATAAAATTTTGACGAAATGTTGTCGTATAAAGAAATAAAATTTTGGGTAGATTAATTTTGGCTCGGCAGTTGCAACCCATGATTAAGAAACCTGATATAGACCCGACTTTTGCTGTGAATTGGACCATTGTTGTATGGTTGTTAGCGACCATATACGAAGACACAACGATTCCTAAATTGAACCGGGGAATCGGATGGAATTTTGCTCACTCCAAAGAGGGAGGTGCCTTCCGGGGGAGGTCGAAATCGATCTGGAGAACGTTCATGAGGCTTATATATAATAGGACGATATGGACCATATTGCTGGCATCGAGCGTTGTTAAAAGATCATATACTGAGAGCACGCATGTTCCAAATTGACAACCGGATATGGATGAAAAGTTTGGCTTCTGCATTGGACACTGTGCGCAAGCCGATCAGATCTTGGTGGATCGTTTATATGGGGCTAATATATTAATTATGAATCCGGAATGTGGACGCAATTTCGCGACGGGGTTTTATTAAGAGACCATATACCGAAGCACGCATGTACCGAAATTTTCAGGCCGGCAATCAGGATGTAAATTTTGCTTCTCGTTGAGTGGGTTCCGCGAAGCCAATCTGGGGATGGGTTCTATATTGGGGCGCTATAACTTATATATTAGAGGAGCCGGATATGTGAGCGGGGCGAACTTTGTTGAGCATGGTTCTGTTAGAGACCATGATGACAACCATCATTTGTACCGAAGTTTCAAGCCGAATTCGGATGAAATTCTCTGGCTCCTTTGAGGCTCCGCAAACCCAAATCGTGGGGATCGTATATTATGGGGGCTTAGTATATACAAGTAGTGGTCCGATGTGGACCAAGTTTGTTCCATAGTGTGTTGCATGACAATATACCACACCATGTACCAAAATTATCAGGCCGGGACTCGCTTAGTGAATATTTGCTTGCTCTTTATGCTCCCGCAAGCCAAATTGGGGATCGCGGTTTAATGGGGGGCTATTATATAATTATGCGGCTGACCGCAGGGATGTGGACCAATGTTTGCGGCATGGTTGTTGAGACAATATACCAGGTAACGACCATGTAAGCTAAATCTCAGCCCGGGCAGTCGAGTGAACAATAGTGGCTTCTTGTTGAGAGGCTCGGGTCCAACCGCAGGTCTGAGCCAAACTCTGAGGGCTACCTTTATATGGGGGGGGGGCTATAACGTAAAAAGTGACAGACTATGGCGCCCATTCTGTATATACCAGATTGCGCGACGTACATCGAGACAACTACTTGGTGGACCAGTTTCAAAGTCGGGATAGGGGTTGTTTCGTTCGGTGAGTTAGCGTGATTTTCAACAGACGACATGACGGAACGAAAACGGACGGACATGCCTTTAGATGGCGACTCAGAATTGCACCGACGAGGCTCGGCAGAATATAATAATACTTTATGGGGCTTAAGGAGCAGACTATTTCCATTGTGGTTACAAATCGAATGAGAAAGGTGTGAAATTATACCCCCATGCCTATGATGGAGGGTAAATTAAAAATTAAAGCCTGAGACCCTAGTTCATTTGTAATTGCGCAACTTGCTTCGTCGTTGCTCGTTTTATTGTTCAGCGGATAACATATAATAGCTAAGGCCAAGAATTGAGAATATGTTACCACAAAAACGACCGAAGACAGAAGATAAGTAATCATATTGGCGGCTTGCGAAGATTTTGCGTAATTTCTAATATGGAAAAGTTTTGGTGTCAAAATGCGGTGTTATTTTTCATAAGAAAAGTTGTCAAAATTTTATTTTTAGTGAGCGAAGATTTGGTCAAAAGTGTTCTATTTTATAGAAATGTTGTCCAAGAATTTTATTTCTTATAGAAATTTGTGCAAAATTTTTTATTTCCATAGATAATTTTTGTCAAAAATGTTATTTTCTATTAGAAAGATTGTTGTCAAAGATTTTATTTACTATAGAAAGATGCGAGTTGTCAAAATTGTGTATATTCTATGGAAATTTTAATTAGTATAGAAAACTTTGTGTCAAAATTGTATTTCTAGTGAGAAAATTTTGTCGAACATATATTTCTATAATAAAGATTTTGATGAAATAATTTGAATAATCTAAGCTCAAATTTGAAAGAAAATGTAAGCTAAAATATAACTACCGACTTATATTTAAATAAAGAATTTAATATTTCTTATAGAAAATTTGTTAAAATTTTATTTCTAATTAAAAACAATCTACCAAATGTTTAAGAAAAGTTACCAAAACTCCAAAGTAAAAGAATCTTATTTGCTAAAATTTTGATTTTTAAGCAATAATGTTTTGGTCAAAATTTTAATTCTATACAAAAACTTTGTCCAAATTTTTATTTTCTATAGAGAAATTTTGTCAAAATTGTTATTGCTAGTAGAAAATTTGTCCACAATTTTATTTCTATAGAAATGTTGTCAAAATTTTATTTCTGATGAGGAAAATTTACCAGAAAATTTTATTTCTATAGGGAAAATGTTTGTCAAAAGTTTTATTATATAGAAAATTGGTACGAGAAAATTTTTATTTATAATTGAAAATTGTACCAAAATTACAAAACAGAAATTTTGTTCAAAAAGTTTTATTTCTAAAAATAGAGAAATTGTACATAAATAGTGTATTGTTTTCTATAAGAAATTTGTCGGAGCAATTTATTTCTATTGAGAAAATTTGTACATAAAGTTTGTTAATTTTCAAAAGAAATTTTGTCACAATTTTATTCTATAGATAAAGTTTTGTCAAAATTTTATTTTATAGAAAATTGTACCAAAAATTTTGGCAAAAATTTGTTGCTATATTGATAATTTTGTTCAAAAATTGTGTTATTCGCTCGATAGAAATTTTTATGTCTAATAAGGAAAATTTTGCCAGAAATTGGTGATTTCTAATATGAAAAATTGTACCAAAATTTTATGTTCTATGAAGAAAGTTTGGGTCAAAATTGTTTATTTCTAGAAGAAATTTTGTCAAAATTTATTTCTATACGATGAATTTTGGGTCAGAAATTTTTTATATAGCAAAGAAGCCAAAATATGTTTTTGCTAGGTAGGACAATTTGTCAAAATTTTATTTTTAATACAAACTTTGGTCAAAGAATTTTATTTCTATAGAAAATTGTAACCTGAACATTGTTGAGTTTCTATAGGAAATTTTGTTTTGAAAAATTGTGACCAATTATTTGTATTTGGTATAGGGAAATGTTTGTCAAAATTGGGGTATTCTATATAAATTTTGTCAAAATTTTATTTTCTAATACAAAATTGTTATTTATAGTATGAAGATGTACCAAAATTTTATTTCTATAGAAATTTTGTCAAAATTCTTGATTTCTATACAAAATTTTGTAAAAAAGTTTTATTTCTAGTAGAAAATGTACCAACGATTTTTATTTTCTACAAGGGAAATTGTGTTCTTGAAAATTGTAGTCCAAAATTTGTAGTTCCTATTAAGTGGAAATTTTGTCAAATTTATTTTATAGCAAAATTTGTCAAAATTTTTTCGTATAGAAAGATTGCCAAAAATTTTATTTCCAGGGCAGATTAGTTTTTTCAAACATTGATATTACTAATTGAAAATGTTACTCGCGCGATTTTTTAGTTTCTAGTAGAAAATTTGTCAACATTTTAATTGTGTAAAGAAAGAATTGTGTCAAACGATTTTATGTGTATTAGAAAATTTTTGTCAAAATTTATTTCTGGTCTATAGTAAAAATTTGTTCAAAATTTTATTTCTATTATAAAATTTGGTTCAAGATTTATTTCTATATAATTTTGTTCAAAATTTTATTTTCTGATAGAAATTTTTGGAGCAATAATTCCTTATTTTCTAGCAGAATTTGTTGTCAAAATTTATTTTCTTAATAAGAATTTATGTCCAAGAATTTTTATTTTTATATTGAAATTTGTCAAAAAATTTTCATCTATAAAAATATGACGCCAGATTGGTAAGAACTCTACCAACTGTGTCAGTATGTAATTAAAAATTTAATTTGATTGAAACCAAAGTTTTGGAATTTGAAACAAAAAATCAGTCACACGTTCACCGTGGAACAAATTAATAGGTATCAATTAGTATTAAAATTTTTGTTAATTTGGACGTATCAATAATTTTGTTAAAAATCTGAGTTTTAGAAATCAATTTCTCTGGATTGAAAACATTCTAATTAATAAAATTAAATTGATCAATTTAATTTTTTTTTTCTGTGGATTTGAATTGCAGGATTTTTTTTAGTGGAATATAAAATTGCTGAGTTCGATTTATCGATGTCCGTGGTATATTTTGTGTATATTTGTTTGTTGCTGTATATATTTTTTTGTGCAAAGTCCTATGCTCGAGTTAATTTTTTAGTTCGGATCGGTTTTTTCAAATTTTGGTCATATCGTTTTGTTTTCAAGCGTTAAAAAGGCATATTCTGATTTTTTGGGAAAAATCGATTCATTGATTTTGATTATATGCTTGCATCGTTATATATCTTTTCGGTTCCGGATTGTATCACTATGTTTAAATTGGTCACCAGGTAAGCCAAAAATACTTCATCCTGCGATTTAGTTGCATGTTTGTTGCAACATTGAAGAGTTGAATTTAACATTTTCTATGTATATGCTTAAATTTGTGGTCAAAATCTCGTTTCGTTAGATTAGTCCCTTATTATATTATTCTTTCACGGTTTTATTTATCATATTCATTTTATTGTCTAAATCATATTATCTATAATTATAATATCATAAGTAGTCTTCTTTTTTTTTTATCTAATCATATTATGGTCCCTTTTTTTTTTATGCTGAATATTTGTATTTTTGATTCTTATGCTCTTTTTTCTTTTTCATTCATTCGTTATATGCTCTCTGAATCTTATATATTGTAATGGTAGTTAAGATTGTATGAGAATAATTTCTGGTTTGTTCCGTTTTTTAGTTCCTTTTGACTTTAACTTTTAGTACTTTGTTAGTTTAATTTTATTATAAATAGTATAATTATTATTTTTGTATTACTATGTGTCCTCTTAGTTTGCTTCAGCTAATTTTTTTATATGCAAATATTATATTAAATTTATATGTGAATATAAATTAAATTAATTATTTTGTTAATTTGTGTTTTTAATTTTTTTGTCTAAAGTTCTAGGTGTTGTTGGGTCACCTCTAGTTGTGATGGCATAATTGCTTGTCTATTATCTACCACATAACCTTTTTTTCGGTTATATTTCTCTTCTTCCAAATTTATACTCGAATCCCTATATATCGCATCTTATGATCTTTCCCACTTGTCATCGCTATCAGTGTGCCGCAATTAATAAAATGTGTGGCCCAAATCTTCGTTAACAAAAACTCTTAAAAATTTTTAGTAATCGAAAGCTACATTATGCATTCTTTTATTTGTTTAGTTTGTTTGCTGTTGTGTTTTGTTATTTAATGTACAATTATTGTTTATTGTTTTATAACTTTTTCTATGGTTTATGAGTTTTTTCACTGTTCGACGATTGTCGTTATTTTTTGCATTTGTGAAGGAACTTTGTTTATTGGATATTCTTTTAATGGCAATCGTTCCTTTGAGACTTTGTTATGATTCTTTGTCATACAAGGTAGCTTTTATCCTGAACCCAGCGAAAGAGTATTTTCGAGAAAAAACATCGAATCGAAGTATAATTTGTGAGAATAAATAAACCCCTACTCGAAATCCAACTATCAATGCAAATTTATAATATATTCGTATTGAATATGTTAATAGGCAAAATAAATAAAAAAGAAGTCAAGTATTGATATTGTTATTTGTGCTG
>PGFW01001845.1:13879-27833 GCA_003123925.1 Haematobia irritans
TTATTTATAGAAAATTTCTTGTCAAATTTTATTTCTAAAGAAAATATTTGTCTAAATTTTATTTCTATGGAAAATTTTGACAAAATTTTATTTCTATAGAAAATGTTGGTCAAAATGTTATTTCTATAGAAAATTTTGGTCAAAATTTTATTTCTATAGAAAATGTTGGTCCACATTTTATTTCCATAGACAATTTTGGTCAAAATTTTCTTTCTATAGAAAATTTTATATCTATAGAAAATTTTGTAAAATTTTTTTGGTCAAAATGTTATTTCTATAGAAAATTTTATAAAATGTATATCATAGATATTAACATTTTGACCAAATCTTTCTATAGAAATAACATTTGACCAAATTTTTCTATAGAAATAAATTTTTGGCCAAAATTTTCTATAGAAATAAGACTGTCTCTTATATAAATATAGAAAATGTTGGTCAAATTTTATTTCTACAGAAAGTTTTGGTCAAAATTTTATATCTATAGAAAATTTTGTAAAATTTTATATCTATAGAAAGTTTTGGTCAAATTTTCTTTTATAGAAAGCTTTGGTCAAAATTTTATGCCTAAGAAAATTGTGTAAAATGTTATATCTATAGAAAATTTTGGTCGACATTTTATTTCTATAGAAAATGTTGGTCAAAATTTTATTTCTATAGAAAAGTTTGATGAAAATTTTATTTCTATAGAAAATTGTGGACAAAATTTTATTTTTATAGAAAATTTTGTAAAATTTTATATCTATAGAAAATGTTGGACAAAATTTTATTTCTATTGAAAGTTTTGATCAAAATTTTATATCTATAGAAAATTTTAGTCAAAATTTTATTTCTATAGAAAGTTTTGGTCAAAATTTTATATATTTAGAAAATTTTGGTCCACATTTTATTTCTATAGAAAATTTTTTTCTATAGAAAAGTTTGATCAAAATTTTATTTCCATAGAAAATTTTGTCAAAATTTTATATTTATAAAAAAATTTTGTAAAATTTTATATCTATAGAAAATTTTGTAAAAATTTATATCTATAGAAAATTTTTGTATCTATAGAAAGTTTCGGTCAAAATTTTATATCTATAGAAAATTTTGTAAAAATTTATATCTATAGAAAATTTTGTAAAATTTTATATCTATAGAAAGTTTTGGTCAAAATTTTATATCTATAGAAAATTTTGTAAAAATTTATTTATTTATTTATTTACAAAATATATTTCATAAAATAAATTTATAAAATATAATTGAAAGGCACCGGATAACAAAGATCATTTGTGCCTGTTGGATTGTTGCAATATTGGTTTAAATGTTACTTATCTAAATATTATGAAAAAGTTTCTAATTAATACCGATATTAATACGGTTTTTGAGTATATAAAAAGAAAAACAAGTTTAGATGTTTGAGATTCCATGAATTCTAAGGGATTCTCGTATTTTCGGGATCATTATTTTTAAAGAGCAGTCAAGGATGCTCCTAATAGGTATATTAATTCTGGATGATGGACAATCGGAAAGAATATGTTTCACAGAGAGGTAATCGTCACAAAAACTACATTTGACGGGTTCAGTTTGGTCATAATAGTGTTGTGTATTGAAAAGCGTTTTATTCACCCTAAGACGAGCGAGAAAAATGCATTCCGATCTACTAAGGCGGGGGTTGTAGTTAGATCTACTAATAGCTGGGTCTATCAAGCTAAGAAATACGTTGGAATCGCACCAATTGCGAGTGTTAATGTAGACCTTTTTGGACAAAAAAGGTGTTGTTATAACCTTGTGAAAGGAGGGTGGAGTGAATATTTGATTCGAATTTAAGGATCTCTTTGCAATCTCGTCCGCATATTCATTACCGCTTATATCGACGTGGGAAGGTATCCACATTATTATAATGTCAGCTCGAGAGGCGTGGAAAATTAAGTGGTCGAAAACATGGCCCTTATTGGATTGTATGGCCTTTGCCACACTAAGACTATCGGTACAGATAAGTGTCCTACCAGGTTGCCCCGAAGCATATGCTACAGCAGATGCAATGTTTATATATTCATCCCGACTTCGTCTCTTACCTTTGATGATCACTTGCACCCACTACACATAACCCCCCTTCGCACTTCCTTACTTATTCCAGATCGTGTCAAACCTCTAATTCCTATCAAGTATTTCCCGTCTTATCCGCTGATCTCTCTGCAGCACGACTATATCTACCTAAGCGCTCTGAGTATTGAAATATGTTCCAACCTTCTTTGTTAACCCCGGTAGTCTCGTATCTACTTCTATTTATCAATATCAGATACCTTTCTGACCACACTCGACTACCTATGAACATTGCGAAACTTAGTACACTCGACTTGCACAAGAGTACTCCTCCGCAAATTCCGTCTCGCAGTCCCACATAAAGGACTTCACCTTGGTTCCTGAGACTACTTCCACCCAAATGCCTACCTGTTTGTGATGTTTATAACAAGTGATTCACTTTCTTCCTCATTTCAGACAAGACGATTGCGTCTATAGTATTCACTCACTACATGCAACTCGCCGGTCGCCGTATCTGCTCCATGTTCAATGAATGACTTCCATCAATTGAGTACGCTGCTAGCGTCCTATATCTTAGACTCATCCGTCTCGAAACAAAACACGATCGTAAGTCCGGTAATACGCGCTCATGAGATATAGCGATATTCAGCTGTGCTCTATCACGTGACGCAGTAGAAATGTTCACAAACATGACATTGCGAGAACGAAGTTCTCTTAAATCTTTCCATGCTGTTCCCCCATCGTAACTAGCAGACCGTTTAACCTCTGGCGTTCACATGCATCTTTTCGTCATCCTGCTCCCTTCATTTTCGTACTTTGATTTTCCCCCCCAAAATTGACCGGAGGACATCCTGATGGAGCCCATCCCAGTGTCTTCAATTAGAATGATACAATCTTTGTCAAAAACTTTATTATTTATTTTTATTCTGATATATCCTCTCATAAGTCTATTCTAACTCGGTCCCACAAAAGCGCTCCACGCAGGATTCTACTCACATCCCACTGCCGCGCTAGCGTGCTCACTGCACCAGAAAACACTGTTGATACATTACGATCTATAGCAAAACAAAATACCTTGAAGTTGATAGAAAATAATTAAATATCAAAAAACTTAAAAGTCTAGATTACTAAAATTATAAAAGAAATTACTTAACCATAGTCATATTTGACCCCAGCGCCATTTATAAATACATTTAAAAAATGAATGAAAATGACAAAATGCCCACTTATCCATGTTAAAGCACCACAAAAAATAGAAATCATTCAGTATTCACCCGAAAAATGTTGCCAAAAGCTACGCCTAAAAGCATTATTAGAGTGTGAAAAAGTCTGTAATTCAATAGGCAAAATAATTTCAACAAAAGTGCCACACGAATCAGAAAAGACTCTATCGAAGGCTACACACCTACCACCAAAAGGAATATTCAAATATGATTAAACCCTTGCAGACTGAATAAAAGAAAATGCATTACACAGTGGTAAAACTACTCCGCGCACTTAAGCGTCCTATAGAAAAGATACCACTGCGCGAATCCTCTAACGAAATCCCTGATAGAACATTCCTAACAATTCTCTCAACATAACCCGATATATGTTCCCTTCTCCTAACGCCAAAGACAAATCTCGCCACAGAATTAACAATACGTCCAAGTAAGTCAATATTGTTAGATGTTAGTGCCGAATAGTCCATATAGTACCTGCGGCATGAGTAGCGACCAAGCTATACGATACTTAATACCAAGTGGCAAATAAATGTTAGTAGAATAAGATCCTTCGTAGAACACTCAAGACCTTACGCTGGACACCGGATTCTATAGTGAGCCAAAAAGCGAGCCTGCGCTCATACTAGAAATAACTCCAAGACAATTAAATAAATGACTAACAAAATTCGATAGCAGGCCCATCAATAAAATAATCCATAATTGAAATAACGACTCGAAGAGCCAAAATGCGATAGCTTTAGATTTGACCGGATAATGGCCAACGCATTCACTGCCGACCATTGAAAAATCGCGACATTGTCAAGATTGTATATATATTAGACGCACATAAAATCAGGGGCCAATTCCGTGCCAGAACTAAAATGTAACAAATATGTCTCTGCAAACAAAAACGGGGTACAAAATCTCTGCTATCCACCACAATCAGGGAGTCATTTATATACAAAATGAATAAAATAACAAAATGAAGAAATGAATAAATTCCTATAGAAAATTTTGTCAAAAATTTATTTCTATAGAAAATTCTGTCAAAATTTATATCTATAGAACATAAAAACAATTTTTTACACTAACTACAAAAATTTGATCAACAACTTCAAAATGGCATATTTTTTAAATTTGGTAGATTTTTGAAAATTTTCGTCATATTTTGGTAGATTTTTTTTTGGCACGAGAGGCAACCGCAAACTAATCTCTTTCAGTTTCATCTAGCCATATGGAATAAAAAAAATCCAAGTTTTACATTAATGAATATACAATAATATTGTTTATTTAATTTCTCTACAAGTTTTAATAAATTTTAGTAAATCTACTTTAGACTGATTAGAGCTTTTATAACGTATCGTTCGTTCATCCTTGTTATTAGCTGGTATATAGAAATGTATGGGATATGTGGTATACGAATATTCTAAAGGTACATAATTCAATTTAGCATTCATTTTAATGAAACTTAATTTCTTCAAACGTTCACAAGTCTCGGCAATTTCATCCAAAGTTTTTAAAATTTTCGAAGATTGCCTCTGGGAATCCCAATATATAGTTAGAAACACATCATTTTTGGTATGTCTTATATAATATTTTAAGTCATGGCCAATGATGGTTTTAACCCTATCATTAGCATAGTAATTTGTAACGGATCGTAATTGAGAATAGCAGAGGTCATTTGAAAAATGCAACTGACATAGGTAATAAAATAGTGATGATTCGGTTTTTAAGTGTCCTAATTTGAAAGTTCTACCAATTCGATCTATTAGAAATAGTTGTGATACATATTTATCCTTTATTTCCAATTGTTGATACCATTTGGGATAAATGATATCAATATCGTGGATGTCAGCTATTAGAATTTTCATTTTATGACTATGTTTAGATTGGGCCAATTGATATAGTTTCTCCAAGGTTTCTTTATAGTAGTCGGCACCTACACTTTGTATATTCATAAAACATATTATTTTCATATATCGCTGGAAGATGTTGGATAATGTATGGCGGTCCAAAATCTCTAAAGTTTGGGGAAAGTTCTCGCCAAGATATTCCTTTAAAACTTCAAGTGGTATTCTAGATATTTTGGGTAAAGTGAAAGGTTTATATTGTAACTTGTTACGTTCTTCTTGTCGCCAGGCCAAACCTTCACTACTGGCATTTAATCTGAGAAAATCCATAAGGTTTTCGGTATTTCTTCGACCTTTCGAAAATCTAATGAAATCGTTTTTATCTTTGCTAGATATAAAAATGATCGAAGAACCGCTTCCATGATATTTGAAGGGTATATAATTTTTATCTTGGAAAATTCATGAAGTTGGGCTTCGAATTGCTTCCCACCACCGTATGTCTCCAGTCTGGCCCCCAGCGACTTTGTTCATTGTTTCAGACCTGAATAAGGATGGGTCGCAGGAAAAATTGGCGCAATGAAAACGTGATCGGGCCGAAACTGAGGCCTATTTTTTGGAGGCAAAACAAGGTAACCAAAATGGTATTCAAAAATTGGAAGTCGTTCATGATCGTTGTACGCTCTTGAAGGGAACTCTGTTGAATGAATTAAAACGATTTCGACAAAAAAAACGTGTGTTAGGGACCGGGGACTTATCAGCCATCCTGTTAGATGTGAGTACTTAGATGGTGCGCGGAGGTGATCCGGGATTTGACCCTCCGTGGTGCCTTTTGGAGAAGCAAAATTGTATCTGATCTGTTGAATTTGGCTTGACGTCGGTGTTGATTATATGGTCTCTAACAACATGCTAAGTGGTCGCATATCAGTTTCCATTTAAACATTATTAGCCCCCAATAAACCGATCCCGGAGAATTTGGTTTTGGAGTCTTGGAAGGGAGCAAATTTCATCCGATTGAAATTGGTACATTGTGCGCAGTATAGATGGCCGTAAAACAACATGCCTAACGTAGGCCATACGGTCTATGACGTGTAGCTATATAGCCCTAAATAAAGTCGATCCCCCAATCACACAATCGGTCATTCATGAATTCTATATAGGCCCATATAAGCACAACCGATATTTCAATTTTCCATTGTCGATTTCGTATTATTTGTAAGCTAACTTTTGTCTAATAGTATACCACGGTTTATGACTGACATGCGACAATTTTAGAACAGATGTTAAGAAGTTTTTAAGAGTACCACCAAACCAAGTAATGTCGTTGTGGATGCGCTTCGTTAGAGTTTTCTACGCAAGTCCATGTGAGGGTACAGTAAGGATTCGGCGCACTGGCGGAACTACGGCCGGTAGATTACTTGTTCTTTCTTTTCTTTTCCAACTCGCACATCTGCTTTTACGGATATTTTTTGGAATTATTCGCAATTTTGTATTCAGGCACAATATTAACAGTGTTACACGCACACACACACACACACCACAAAGCTTGGATCATACATGAGTTACAGATACGGTCACTACAATAAACTTTAAAGCATGCAACTCCCATAACAAGCATTCATATGAAATCGATACACAATAATTTGATTTTAAGAAACAATTAAATTGTTATTGTGCCATAATGGCCAAAAATCGTGTGATATAATAACATTTGGTTTAGAGGATACTTTTGGGTTTGTTTACCGGGGCCCGGGTGTTTCAAAGCGGTAATGGAAGGAACTCGTTTTCAAAATTCATTGATTCGAAATATACAGGGTCATCATACCCAAACATTACATATGTGTTGTATGAGTTAAGATTTCCGGTCTTTTAGATTTACCTCACAACAGGGGATGGAAAATACATTTTAGAAGTTACAAAATTGCGTATTTTTTGAGGCAAAGAGGTACATTTCACTATTTCAAAAAAAAAACATCAATTGGAAGATTTTTGCCAATTTTTGATTCGGTGTCGTAGAATTCTTCCGGTAATGGTAGTTTAGCTTGTTTGGTGAGGATTTGAGAGATTCACGGTACTTCATAAACTTTTCTATAGATAATAAAAAATAAGTTTGTGACAAATTTTTATTTAGAATTAAATTTTGACAAGAATTTCTATAGAAAGTTAAAGATTTTGGCAAAATTTCTGTATAGAATAAAATATTGACAAGATTTCTGTAGATAAAATTTTGACAAAGTTTGCTATTAGAAATTTAAATTTGAGAAAAAAATTCCAAAAAATGTTAATAGGCATATTTAAGAATTATTTGTACAAAGTTGCAATCTATCTTATAGATAATAATAATATTCTTTGAATTTAGAATTTATAATTACTTCAATTAAATACTGTGAGAAAAAATTGATTGACTATAATTGCTATATCTTAGAATAGAAAATAATATTTGACTAGGAACTTTTCTTAGAATTTCATAAAATAGATGCAAATTTTCTTGGTCTATAAGAAAATAGAAAATGTGACTTGTTGATTTTCCTTTCAGAATACTCACAAAATGTGATAACATTTGCCTTTAAGAAGATGAAGTATATTTGTAGGTACTTTTGCTTCTCATCATATGATGATGTGAAAATTACTATGTACACTATCTCTCTGCATACTGATTATCTAATTGGACAATGTTTTTTATGATAAATTCTGCTGTGTTATTGTTGCAAAACTGTATCATCATAGAAAAGATAAAAATCTGATTGATAACAACATCTATTCTATCTACTAGATCATTATAGAGAATTTGACAAAATTATGTGTTACAAATGATTAGAAAAAATAATAAGTTTTGGTGTACTAAGAAATTTTTGTTTGGTAGTTATAGTTATATCAAATATTTCTTATGGGGACGAAAAAATTGATGTAACCAAGTTTCTTAGTGTGATTAGGAAAATAAATGATTGGTCATGCGAAAGATTTCCCTCTATTAGATTATGATAATTGATTTGGATAAATAGTTTTTGGTTTCGATAAGGAATAAATCTTGATCTATAACTGATTTTTCTCTAATTAGGAAAGAAATGAATTTGTCATATATAAATTCTCGAAAGAGAAATCATTTTGTATTGACTCAATTTTATAATGAAAATGCTTCTTCTGTAAGATAGAATAAAAAAAATTTTATTTAGACAAGAACTGTTTTATGAAATTCATATAATCTGAAGAACCAAGAATTTTCTTTATTAGAAATGATAATTTGGACATAGAATATATGGTCGCGAACTTTCTTAGGTCAGAAAAGAAAAATTTTATTAATGGGTCTCAAATAAGGAATAATAAATCTTAGCATTTGATGATAATTTAATTGGAGGGTTTCTCATTTTGAATGCAATATACCTGTTGGTGACAAAATTGTCTAGGTATCGGTAGAAAATTTTGAATTTTTGTGACAGGAATATTTTATTTTGGCATAAGATCTATACAGATTGTGACAGCAAAGGTTCGCATTATTTTTTTTTGCTGTCGGCTCGCCCTCATATTAAGATTATAAAAATATTGTGAAGATAGAAATATAGTTCTTGTGCGAAAAATAATTAATGTTTGGACAAAAAGTTTTTTCTACTAGATAATAGAAATTGGCCGAAACTATTTAAGCGCTACTTCTCAAATAAGAAGTACTTATTGTGATACAAGAATTTGTCTATTACGTATATATCAATATGATATTTTTTCGGTCTCAACAATTTTCTATGAACATAAAAGGAGTATATTCTATAGAAGAACAATTTTTGATCAAATTTCTGTTTCAATATAGGAATCAGGTTGAGGGTTCGATGATATATCTTTATGTAAACTTATATGTTTTGACAATAGACTTCTGACCTCATCCGAAAAAAGATATTTTTATTTTCTCAAATTTCGTTTCGCCAAAATGGGTAATATTATAATTTAGAGATAATGAAATCTTTAACTATTGGAATAGCAACAAAATTATTGTGACAAGGAATTTCGTATAGAATAGAATTTTTGGAGCAAATTCTTGAATAATAAATTTTGACACAAATCAATTGTTATGTATCGTAGTATTAGATAATATTGAATTTTTGACAAAATTATCATGTAAGTAGATACAGTAAATCTTGTTGGTGTTATTTTTATTTATGTTTTCGTATTAAAGATTTTAATGGATACAGTGTGATACAACTGGAGATGCCAATGTAGGAGTTAGATTCAACAGGGAAACGGAATGGTATAGTTCAAAATGGTTTCGTATGGGGTTGTGCAGGATGGTGTTGGCTACTATATGGAGGCTGGAGAATGGCAATGTTCTAAAATAAGGAGGGCTGGAACGCGCAGTTTACGGGATACTAGTAAACCCTATGTTATCACCGTGACAGGGCAATCAGGCGAGTAGCGTTCTATTTAGCCCCTTATGCAACAATTTCAGGAGTATAACAATTATGCAGATTATATTTCGAGTATAGCGCAGTTTTTTTCAAACCCATATTTAAAAGTGTCCGTTAGAGCACCCCTCCCGAATAAAAGGTTCTTTATCATATGTGCTTTATTAGCCGGTTATTTTAGCGCGAAGTTACTTGTAGCATTGTAATGTGTGTTGTTGCCAGAAGGATTATGAAATAGCTTATGAAAACTCATATTCAGTAAACACAAACTCAGTTACATTCTGAAGGTCCTAAATATTTCGTATTTATGCTGGTGACTACGGTGTGTTTTGCGTACATGGTGATCAAATGATGCTTAAGTAATGAGACATAATTTGCTATAGTTAATGGACACTACCATCTCTCTTCCATACCTTTTCTGCCTTCGGTTCTCCTAGTAATCGTCGCCTACGGGCGTATAGACATGAGTTCTATTAGCTGTTATTTACTTATTAATAGATAGTAGCATAGATGCTTTTTCATATTCAGTGACCCTAGGAAGACAAAACCGTATATTAATAAAGCGGTGTACATTTTATTACTCTCGGTGCCCTTCATGTAGACCAATGATAGTAATGCTAGAAACACAAGGGTAAGTATAAGAACACATTGAGGTGAGACTAAATTGTTACTGGGACACTGTTTACTTGTGGTAGTTACGGTCCTTTACATAATGTGACACAAATTAGATATGAAACCGTCAGCAGTAACTTAGAAAATTATTATTAATAGAGTTTATAGATGTACAGTACATAACCAGTCATAATTGCCTTAACTGAGTAAGAGAAGCAAAACCCACGAGCCCAAATAAACAATGGATAGGGACTAAGAGAAATTTCTAATTGTGGCCAAGTTAGCATTTCTCAACTTTATATGCTTCTAGACACTGGTAAATATGCTTACTTACACTTAAAAAAGAACTGATCTTAATATTATGTAACCTAAAAGTTCGATTACTCTTGGCCTTAATAGGGTTTTGGGATCTTGTTACGCTTTTTTAGAACTTCTTCATCCATTATAAACACCTTCAAGCAATTTATATCCCATTTTCATCTTATCATGGTCATTAACATAAGTTTTACAGTGTATCTTAAATGTTAAACAAAATTATAAATTGAGGTATTATGTGTAAATGTTAGGGCATACAGTAAATACAACTGGACAAAAATTTTTGGGTTCGTTATTTAAAGACAAGAAATTTTCGAACTACTTTGAATTATGAAATTTTGGATACCTTTTTTGATTAGAAAAATTCAATTTAGAAAAAGTATTTATGGCTGAAAGTCGGGCATGCGTATAAGCTGTAAAATTGTTAAGGTTGTGGCACCACATGGGGCAAAATACCCTTTTTTTTGGGGAGCTGATGTATTTGAAAGGGGACAGAACAGCTCTCTCAAGCCCGCCCGCTAGTGTGATTCGGAATTTTTCCCGGATTGACACGTATTCTGATATAAAGAAATTTCATTCAAAACTAAGTACTCTATGTGTGGGCGAAAGGTTCCGGCACAATGGTCTTATAAAAATACAAAAATTCTTTCTCTAAATATAAAATGTTTTTTTAAAAATGTTTCTATAAAACTGATAATTGTGACTAAATTGGTCTATTGAAAAAGAAAGTTTTTGGACAAACGTTTCCTATAAAAGGATGAAAATTTTGGAGCCACAGACATGTGTGGCTATGGAAAGTAAGATTTTACCAAATTGGTCTATAAAATTAGAATTTTTGAACAAATTGCCCGTTATGGAAAGGCGTGGATTTGGACTGGTACTTCGGTGGGGTGTGTTAAGTCTCACCCGTGAAAGACCGGATGTGGTGTGAAAAACGGCGAGAAGGAAGTAGGCATGTTGTCACATGTCGGTGTTGCAAGAGGACCGTGATACTTGCGCAAGGTGGAGTTCGGGGGCCGGCCCGTGCATAGAGCTTAGAGGCCCGAATAAATTTTGGACAAAATTTTCCTTTAGAAAACCTATCGCATGCGGGCAGCATCTTTCGGCCCGGATAGGCCCCAGAACGGGGCCTGTGCAGATGTTGCGCTCGCGGCCAAACGTTTGTGACGGCCGGGTGTATCTAAAAGTAGAGTCCAGTTACCGGGACGAGCGCGTGGATGTAAAAATAAATTGTCCTGTATTTTGGTGCGCCGATGTGGCTAGAGAGAATAAAAGTGTCAGGGTCGCATAAGCTTGTCTCTTGAGTAGGAGAAGTAAGAAGTTTTTGACTGAACTTGTTTACTATAGAGATATGATCGACCAAAATCTTGCTTAGATAAGCCTTGTAGCAGTGCATTTTCTTAGGCATAAAATTTGACCAAAGCGTTATAAAAAAATTTGAACAAACTTCTATAGATATAAAATTTTACAAAATTTCTATAGTATATAAATTTTGACCAAAACTTTCTGATAAATAAAAATTTGACAACATTTCTTATTTATTATCTTATTTCTATAGAAAATTTTGGGCAAAAATTTATTTCTATAGAAAAATTTGGTCAAATGTTATTTCTATAGAAAGATTTGGTCAAAATTTTATATCTATGATATAACATTTTATAAAATTTTCTATAGAAATAACATTTTGACCAAAAAAATTTTACAAAATTTTCTATAGATATAAAATTTTCTGAGAAGAAATTTTGACCAAAATTGTCTATGGAAATTAAAATGTGGACCAACATATTTCTATAGAAAATAAATTTTGACCAAAATTTTCTATAGAAATAACATTTTGACAACATTTTCTATGAAATAAAATTTTGTCAAAATTTTCCCTAGAAATAAAATTTAGAAAAATTTTCTTTAGAAATAAAATTTTGACAAAATATTCTTAAATAAAAAAAAAAACAATTTTTTACACTAACTACAAAATTTGACAAACTTCAAAATGGCAATTTTTTAAATTTTGTAGATTTTTGAAAATTTTCGTCATATTTTGGTAGATTTTTTTTTGGCACGACGAGAGCAACCGCAAACTAATCTCTTTCAGTTCTTCTAGCCATATGGAATAAAAAAAATCCAAGTTTTACATTAATGAATATACAATATATTGTTTATTTAATTTCTCACAAGTTTTAATAAAATTTTTAGTAAATCTACTTTAGACTGATTAGAGCTTTTATAGTATCGTTCGTTCATCCTTGTTTAATTATTGCAAATGGTTATAGAAATGATGTGAGGATATGTGGTATACGAATATTTAAAGGTACATAATTCAATTTAGCATTCATTTTAATGAAACTTAATTTTCTCAAACGTTCACAAGTCTCGGCAATTTATCCAAAGTTTTTAAATTTTTCGAAGATTGCTCTGACGAATAATTCTCCGGATTGACAAATATATTTAGTTAGAAACACATCATTTTTGCTATCATGTTTAATAGATAATTTAATTTTTAAGTCCGTGGCCTAGAATGCGATGGTTAATCTAACCCTATCATTTAGCATAGTATTTGTGTAAACGGACGCTCATTGAGAATAGCAAGACGGTCATTTTCACAAATGCAACTGACAGTAGGTGATAATATAGTGATGATTGCGGTTTTAAGTGCTACTAATTTGAAGTTTTACCAGTTCGATCTACTTAAAAATAGTTTGTGATACTTTACTATTATCCGTGTTGTGTATTTCCAATGGTTGTTTTTCGTATTTATTATGTGTGATAATGATGATATCAATATCGTGGTATGTCAGTATTGTATTTGTCTATTTTTTATTTTAAGATCACCATTAAGTTTAGATTGGGCAATATGGAATAGTCTTGTTTTCTTTCAAGGATATTCTTGTATAGATGTTCTTGAACTACACTTTGTGTGTTACTTGCATTGGTTGAAAATCTTCGTAAGGGTTCCCTTGGATCTTTTCAAGCAAGGTTTCCTCGTTTTCGGTCCTGAATCTGTTTGGATAGATGATTCTCGCTAGAACTTACGAACGAAACTGATTAATCGTAGGTCTGAAGGTGTGTCGGCACAGAGAGTATTCTATAATTATGTGGGGAAAGTTCTAGCACGTCGGATGTTTCCTGTAATATATGGTATACTAAAGTGGTCATTCGCGTATGGCTGTCGATAACTTTTTTTGTTACGTATGTATAGAGCGTCGCCCCGCGTCTCCTCTCCCTGTACCACTTGATTACTTATATATTGTGCGGGCCACGCGTCAGGCACGTTTATCCGTTCACTTTACGTGGAGTTATAACTCTGCATTACAGAGATCCCATTAAAGGTTTCCCGCGATTCCCGTTTCGTCTCGAACATTTTTGGAATCTAATGAATTTTAATATTCCGGTTTTATCTTTTGCTGAGGTTGGTTTTAAGGAGAATATTATCGGGGATGCAATCCGCTTACTCACCAATCGAGTTGATGAGGTAAAAATGGAAGGGGGTATATAATTTTATCTCGCATCTGTTATAATAATTGCCATATTTTGTAATTCGCAATTCTTTTGGCATTTCTTCGTACTAGGTTCA
>PGFW01001848.1:42184-53874 GCA_003123925.1 Haematobia irritans
TTTGGAGGATACCACAATACCAGTATACACTTTCCAAAGGCGTAAGACTATAATAAGGACCTTCAAGAGCCAATTATGTTTTTTTTCTCATATTCAAACTCATTGATATTTCGAACGACCACTTGTAACACGTGTTTGAGTTTCTAGAGTGAGGGGGTAATTTTTTAAAACTTTTTTAACACAACGTCCGAACAGAGTAAATATTTAAAATAGGAAATAATAATATTAATTAATAAAAAAAATTTTCGAAAAAATGCGATGAATTATTAAATATTTGATTTGTATTTTTAACTGCGGGATGTGCAATTTTTAATGAAATCCACCTTTAATCACACTTCATCTCAGTGTCTTCGTTAGTAATACCGTTGTGGCTTTCGTAAAGGACTACGGCAAAATAATAACGGCATAGAACCCTTGCGCACATCAAAATAAAAGTTTAGTGTTGTTCACCCACAAAAATAGAATTTCGGGAAGCTTGCGAACAGCTGCTCCAAAGGTAAAAAGGTATTGAAAAGCGGATCAACTACGACAACCCAAAGAAAGCAAGTAAGGAAAGACTGAATTCGGGCGGGCTCCGTTGGTCAAATGTGGGGATCGGTTTATATGGGGCTACATATAATTATGGACCGATATAGACAATTTTTTGCATGGTTGTTAGTGTCCATATACTTACACAAAATATATATTTCAACTGAATCGGATTAATTTTTCCTCCAAAAGGATCCAAAACCCATCTGGGGATCGGTTTATATGGGGGGGTTTATATAATTATAGACCGATATAGCAAATTTTGATGCATATATAACATCACGTATCGATTCAAATGGATAGGAATTTTGTCTTCCAAGGGCTCGGAGTTCAAATCTGGGAATCGGTATTAGTTCATGGGAGCTATATCTAATTAAACCGATATGCCAATTTTTGCTCCAATGGATGTTAGAGACCATTATAAATGGCTTAAATTGTAAGGGCCGATGTTGAATGTGAACCACACCTAAACGCCAAGGTTTTTTTCCAATTTTTATTTTTGACATTTCTCTATGTTCAGACTTACTCAATGTTGAACCATGGAGAAATACCACAATAACAACGTGTTAAATGTTTCCAAGAAATGGCAACATTGGATGATCAATTTTCGAAGAAATCATCTACAGTGATTAGCGACATTTCATCTCAGTGGATTCGTCAATTAACAGAGATTGCCGATTTGGGCGAATGAGAATCAGAGTGATTTCGAAAAACCAATGCACCCACAAAGAGTGACTGTTTGGGCGGTTTATGGGCTGGCGGGCATCTAGGCCGTATTTTTTCAATAAATGAGCCGGTCAAACAGTTACTGTGAATGGTGTTCTCTATCGTGGATGATGATACGAACTTTTTATGCCCGAATTGGAAGATATGGATGGGACGAAATGGTGGTTTAGCGGACGTGCCACTTGCGCCCACAGCTAACGACAATGCTCTGTTGCGGACAAATTAAATGGCCGTATGTTATCTCGTCACCAATGGCGATGTCAATGGCCGCCAAGATCAATTGATTTGCCACCTCGGACTTTTTTCTTTGGGGTTATTATGAAAGAATAGACGATCGATAAGTCAGCAGACAATTCAAAGACTAAAGGATGAGATAATTCGGCACATTAACGGCATAGGCTCCATTATGCCTCAGCGTCATCGAAATTTGACCATGGTATGAAACGTGTGGCACCGAGGTCGCGGCGCCCTATTGGCCGAATATTTTGTTCCATACATAATTGCAGTAATACCAATATATCATAAAAAAAATAAAATTTACAATATTTCCTAAATAGTTTGTGTTTTATTCAAAATCAACATCGGCCCTTGAAATTTTAACCACCCTTTACTAACATCACGTATCAAATTTCAAACGGATCGGATAAATTTTGCTCTTCCCAGAGGCTCCGAAGGTCAAATCTAGGGATCGGTTTATATGGGGCTATATATAATTATGGACCGATATAAACCCATTTTTGCATGGTTATAAGAGACCATATACTTACGCCATGTACGAAATTTTAACCGGATCGGATAAATTTTGCTTCTCCAAGAGGCTGGGCAAGCCAAATCTGGGGTTCGGTTTATATGGGAACTATACGTAAAAGTGACCTGATATGGTCTATTTAAAATACCATCCAACCTACATCAATAACAACTACTTGTGCCAAGTTTCAAGTCAATAGCTTATTTCGTTCGGAAGTTAGCGTGATTGCAACAGACGGACGGACGTGGCTAAAATCGACTTAGAATTCAATCACGACCCTGAACAATGGTAGCAATGCCCGCGCTTGCATTACAACAAGTCGAGGTTCGATCCTGCTTCGACCGACACCAACAGTTTTTCAGCGGTGGATTATTCACCTCAGTAATGCTGGTGACATTTCTGAGGGTTCAAAGCTTCTAAGTGCACTCAGAGAAGGAATATGATCACCTCAAAACATGTTTCAAGACGCATGTTATTTTTGTATGTGACCTGTTAACATGTTTGTCACTAAAATGTTATTTTCTCGTCACAATATAACCTGCTTGCCGAATCAGGTACATGATTTCTGAGAAAATAACATGGTTGCGAAGACACATGTAAGGTGAGTCACCACCCAAAAATTAAAACTTTTGCTTTAAAACATGTTTCGATGGTAGTCATTTATTCCTTCTTTTCTGGGTGTTGGTTTCATTGCAATGTGGAACGCGTTCCGGATCGGCTATCTAACGGAGGTCCCTTGTCATTGAGCGCTTAAATAGAATCGTGGCAGGCACCAGTGCTAAAGAGGAAGTTCAGCAAATGCCTGGTATCAAGACATACTCTGAAATGTCTATAGTGAGTCTGATCATCGGACTGCCAGCCTAGGACTAACATAACCCCCCAATACTATGGTGGAGGTATAAAAATTAGAGCGTAAATATTTAGATCTAAACCATTGTCATGCAATTTCGCAAAAGTGCATTTATCGGTCGATACCGATATGCCTTAGAGGTGTAGAACAAATTGATGTCATTTATTCAAAGTATCTTTCGATTTAAGGAAAATTTGGATATTGGGTCATATCTTGCCTTCTGAGTCCATTTTCGGACCAAGTTTACCGCATTAGCTAAAACTGTTTAATCGTACTCTCTACTTAAAAATTTCAAGAACTATACGAAAGTTAACTTTATTTGGCACATTTTACGAACACTATCAATGAACTCACTTATGTAAAATTTAACGCAAAACATTTAAAATCGTATATCGAGGAAATATATATTGGAAAGCTATATATAATGATGCTGAACCGATATCTCTTGAAACGTGCTATAGTGTTCATATTCAGACCCTTAACAATATTTTTGTGCCATATCTTTAATTCGATTGGACTAACAACTGTGCACACACTTTCATGTAAATCGGTAATCTGCCGGGTTCGTGTGGGTTGTACACTGAGCATATCGGGGCGAAAAATATTATATGGGAGTATACATCAAATACTGAACTGTTTTTTTTTTCTAAATCAATAGGGTTCTGACCCAAAAAAAAGTATTGTGCCAAATTTGCAGCGAATTGGAGTGCGACCATTGTTGTGAAATGGTTCCAATATATGAAGGCGGTGATTCATGGACCCTGAGTATCAGCTCATCATATGTCTTGGGGGGTTTCAAACATATGCACTACGCCAGCAAAATAAGCGGTCGGCCCAAAAAAGCTAATGAAAATGTTCTTTTTGGATCCGGAAGTGGTGCAAAATTGACGCAGAAGCGATGAATTTAAATGGGCTCTGTCATAGGACGAAGTCCTCCATTTCAACAGCATTGCACTGTATTTGGATCATTTTTCTTAGGTGTGACGGAATTCAATGTTTTGGATGTAAATTAAAAAGTTCTTGGATATTTTGTCAAGTAAATAATTTTTACAATTTTTTATTCTTTTTAATGGATTCTAACGCTTGTCGCAAACGTTTGACCCCAAATATTTTCAAAAATTCACAAATTTTTCAGATTGGGTTTAACATGTTTTTCGACAAAATTTTAATGATTTGTACCATTTTATGAATTCTTACTCTGTTTTTAACCTATTTGAAACAAAAAAAGTTAAAATTACCCATTAAAAGTATGAAAAAACTAAATTATAAAAAAATTTAATCAAAAGAACTTCATGGGTACACTCAAAAAAAAGTGAACTCTCTATTTCACTAAAGCCAATTTAACTTTATTTTAGTTCATGGAAATATTGTGTTTGGAGAAAGTTTCCTTTACTCTAGTAATTTTTTGTGCACGTAAGTTAAATTAACTAAAACCGAGGAAAAAAATATACTCAAATGATGCATATAGATGAACTAAATTCGTGTCTTCCACAAAATAGTTCAGAATTTCTTTAAATTTGTAAATTTTACCAAAAATGAGTCTATCATGAACTTTGTATGTCACTAAAGACATTCTTGCAATTTTGAACTCCATGTTTTTCCTTCAAACTACAAAACTTTCTTACAGTTGGAAAAAAACTTAGTTATGACTAATAAATTTCTTTGCAATTTTGTTGCGGAACAAAGCTAATTCGCTTCAAAACTTTTGCACAAAGTACAGTTTTAATTTGTTGTTTTAGAAGTCGGTTATGTGATCTAGGTTGCAAATGGGCCATACTCGGCTTCCAAATTTTTTTGCTGGGTAACTTATAATTGATGCGGCCTCAATATATGGAAAGTCAGGACAAAGCAATTTTGCAGCACGACAACGTTCAAAATCCGTAAAAACTTATTTGGAAACACGCAAATGACAAGTACTAATCCACCTTCTGTGTAGCCCAGATATTGATCCTGGTTCTGATCGATAACCTATGAACTGACTGGTCAGCATTTTCGTTCTTGTGAGGAAGCCCAAAAATTGGGACGATTCGTGAATTGGATCAAAAGAGTAGTCGTTTTGTCGTTGCGATATCAGCTGCCAGAAAGATGGGGAAAGTAGCGATGGACATCATTGAATGCTGTAGTGTGATTACAACAGACATGCAGACGGACATGGTTATATCGTCTTCGAATTTTTCCTTGTCACAAAAAATGGGAAAAATATAAAATTATATGGTGTGCCGATTTTGCAATAAATTTAGCTTTTCTGAATTTTTTCTAAGTTTTAAACTATAATATAAAATTATATGGTATGCCGATTTTGCAATAAATTTAGTTTAAAACTTAGAAAAAATTCAGAAAAACTAAATTTATTGCAAAATCGGCACACCATATAATTTTATATTTTTCCCATTTTTTTGTGACCTGAAATTAAGGCATTTATATTGAAAAAAGTTTTCTGGATGTACTTTAGAAGTAATAAATTGGGAATAATTTCCACAATTTCTTGCCTCCAGTTTTCAGTTTTCATCTGATTTCCGTCGACCTTATTAAAAATAATCAATTAAAACAATTTCCAGTGCAAAACGATATCTTATATACCCGCATATATTGCGCATTTTATTGCAGTTTAATATTATTCCACAAGTCCTTATGTATTGTCTTTGACAATATTTTATCTCTGTCATTCATGGTAGGGGGTATTCAGTAGAATTTATTCGTTAACATCACTTTTACTCAACAAACACCAGTTTTTCTATAGATAACAAGTTTGTAACAGACACGTGTAGACATAAAACTTAATAAAAAGAAAACTCTGTTGAACCAGACACGCAGACCAATGAAAAACATTGCCAGACTATTTTACATTAAAAAAATTAACTCTTTCGTTTTGGTTTGACGAATTTCTGATCTATTTTTTTGTTTTTTTTTTTTTTTATTGGGACCATCAAAATTGCTCAGAAATGAATATAGGGCACTAAAGTGACCAATTGCAACTCAAAAATAACCTTTTGCGAAGAAAACTCTTGAAAAATCATATAACATTCTATCCTTTTGCACTATTTTTGTTTTCCGTTCTTCTCTAAGTGTGCGCAGTTGTGTTAGGGAATAACAACGTACTCATATCTTTTCATCTATATTTAATGCCTACTTCTATCTGATGCTTCGCTGTTGGGCCAATTTCAAAGTTATGGCCGAATAAGTCTAAATTTTTAATGGCTACTCTTTTCACCAATATCAAAATTTTCCATATGATGAGGCCTGGCTGAGCCAAAGAAATTATAATAAATGTTCTTTGTGAAAATTTCGATCATTAAATCAGATCAAATCTATAACTCAACATCTTGGTAATTGCGAACTTTGTGAAGAATCCCGCCAAATAAACAAAAAAAAAAAGTTGAATTTCATTGCTTTCAAGTTAACGAGGCGCCTGTCAAAAAGCAGTGAACTAAAAGTGAATGAATGTCGACAGCATTAAAGAAAACGAAAAGAAAAACCAAACTTCAAGACCAGCTTGATGGAAACAATCTCCGACATGTCGTGCTGGGCAAATGTTTTTAGACGATGTTCATTGCATGCTAATGATCACACTATTATGGACAATTGAAGAGGAGGTTTTTGGGGGATCAGAAAAAATTATGTCTTAAAGTTCAAGGGCTTCTTCAAAGATAATGGAGATTTTGTGGTTATAAAACATGAGTTAAGATTTTTTTTTTATTTTTTCGAGACTTTATTACTTTAATACTACATTGTCAGTGTCTATAAAACTTGAAAGCTCTTAAGATGTGATCGCTTCAGGCTAGTGGAATGACTTAATGATACCTTCACCGAATACTGCTCTCACTATTACAAACAGATATATAAATTGTGAATTTAATTGAATTTTATTAGTGAACTTAATCTAATGAATTTTAACTCCCGCCAAGAAATTTGGCTGCTTTCAAGAGGTTGTGGCGGTCAATCTGAATTTCTGGGGGAAATCTGGGGTCGATTGTATGGCAGGCTATATATAATTATGGACCGATTGTGACCAATTTTGCCATAGGTGTTTGAAAGGCATATATAAACACCATGTAGCCACAATTTTAACCGATCGGATGAGCATTTTCTTCTCTAAGAGGTCCTGAAAGATAAATCTAGGATCCGGTTTAAAATTGGGCGTAATATAAATTATATATGACCGATATGGAGCCTTTTTTTTAGTCAACATGTTTAGGGTGGCCATTAATGCTAATACATCCGAATCGGTTGAAAATTTGCTGCTCCAAGGCTCGCGGAGGATTAAATCTGGAATCGGTTTATATGGGGCTAATATATATTATAGACCTGATATCGGAACAATTGGTGTTAAATGTCATATGTAAACTCCACGTACCACATTCAAGGGTTCGGGGCAAGATTTGGGTGTTATATGGGGGCTATAGTTAGAGTGTGTCCGATATGCCATTACAAATACCATCTACCTACATCATAAGAACTAATTGTGTCAAGTTGTCAAAGTCACTAATCTTGGTCGACATCGCTAGATCGCGCCCAAGAATATATATTATTTATGGGTACTAAGCACCATATTACATGTGTACGCATGTGTATACGATTGTATTACAAACGGAATGAAAGTTATATACCCCATTCCTATGGTGGAGAGTACAAAAATTTGCGTAAAATGCTGGCCTTCTGTAGCCCATATAAATACCACATGGACAATAGTAATATAGGGAACTGATTTCTTCTTCCCTAAAGTTTCAATCTCTACTGGACAGCCTACTGAATACGCGTTGTGTACTCAACATTACAGTAGTTATTTTACATTAGTCATATACCATATTTAATGTAATATTTGGTTATTTACATTTGCGGACATCACGATGTCAGACTACTGCTGTCGGGATTTTGCCGCACATACGATTCCAAGTACAATTGTATTTGTGTGCATCAATTTTGTCGTGTTAAGAAACCAATAGTAGACAATTCAGGATTACACAAGAAAATACTGATGTCGACGGCGCTGACAAAATGACGACGTTAAATCAAAAACGAATGTTAACAATTTTCGTACGGGCGTTCATTTCTGACGGTTGTTTTAAATCTTTTGCGTGGACTAACGTTTGCAAATATCGAAGACGTGTAATCGAACCTTCTGGGCTGTTCTAGTGCGACTTTTAGCGTATGTGCAGACCAGTTCGAGGCAAGCGAATCTAATTTGTATAATCGTAACCAAAGTTCAACATGAACTTGGTATTTCGAAGGTGCTATCATTATCGTGAGATGCCGCGTTTCGTTTGCAAAGTGTGTATTCGATAGTAAATCATGAACAATCATTTGAAGAGACGCCGAATCATGGATTTTCTAGGTAGAAAAATAATATCACAAAGTTATTTTAGTTTCAATGCATAGACCGAACGATTCGTCTCGAGTCGATTTTGTGTATTCATGAACAGGCAGTTAATTGATGTTTGGCGTTGTAACTCCAGAATGGCTGAATTGACCGAGATGTAGTTCACTGACAGACGAATTTTCGATAAGGTCGTTCCAAAATCAGGTTGGTGTTCCGGATCGCCAATTATTTGCCATTAATTATAAAGGGGAAATTTAGAGGTATTTCAGTCATGGTAGTCTTGATATATACCGACATCGCAATTTTTCGCTCGGCATTTATTTAAAATCGGAAATATAGAGTATTCAGGTCCAAGAAAAAATGTACTGAATACAATGCGTTGCATGTTTTGGTTTAGCCCCCATATAGATCAAATCTTGTTGTGTCTTCTCCAAAATCCATTGAACATTTCTAGCTTAGAACTATATTGCACCAATAGAATCCATTCTAATAGAAGAGGTCACTAACCTTTCCAATAGATTGTTCAACCACATTTTGTTTTACTTTTTCAGAGATACCAACAAAAACGAAAAACACATGCAATTTCAGCTCTATTCTGTGCATTTGTGTAATGTGTGACAGGTGTTATCTTATTTCAAATGTTATAGCAACGTCATCCTGTAAATGACTTGTAAAATTAGATTTCACGCCAAAAGCAAGGATAACAATGACCACTCAGAATTGTCAGTAAATGCAAGCCAAAGAAGGAGGAAAACAAAAAACACAACATCCATTAGCTATCAGACATGAGAACAAAAAAACAAGATATGCTGTTACCATTACAGATAAATGACAACACCCAACAACCGATGTCTGCTTGTAATGCATCAGCTTTGATGGCAGGATAATAACACCAATTACATGAGTATCCATCAGCATCCAATGACATCCAGCAGGCCACATGACGTTTAAATAGTTAACCAATAAATAACCATTGAGCAACTATAAAGTAAACGCAGTGGGCTAGATATGTTCGCCAGGACACCGTGGGGGAAGAGTTTGAACCACCCGCCCAAAAAAATCAAAATTTTCTATGAAAATCCGAAAAAATTATTTTTATTAAACTTATTGGCCATAACTTCCTTTAATATATGCGTCCATAGGGCCAAAGAACTTTAGATTCGTGACCGAACCCCGCCAAAAATCAAAATTTCGATGAAAAATTCTCCAAAAATTCCCAAATTTTTATATGAAAAACTAATTATTTTGGTCATAACTCCTTAAGATATGCGTCCTAGACTAAAAGGGATCTTAATTCATCACTCCAAAAAATCAAAATTTCGAAAAAATCCTGAAAAAACTTCAAATTTTTTATAATGAAAAATCGTATTTTTGGCCATAACTCCTTAAATGATGCGTCCTAGACTACAAAAGATTTAATCTCAAAAATAAAACAAAACAAATTTCGATGAAAATCCTGAAAATTAAATTCTTATATATGACGAACTAACTTTTGGCCATAACTCCTTAAATATGTGTCCTTAGCAAGCCAAAAGGATGTCCTTATTCGTATACCACCAAAAAAAAAAACAAAATTTTTGAAAACTCCTGAAATAATTCAAATTTATATGAAAACTTATCTTCTGGCATCATGTCGTCCTAGAGCCAAAAGGACACCTTAATGTATGACCACTCAAAAAAACTACATTTCGATGAAAAATTGCATAAATTTTCAGAATTTTTATATGAAACTTATTTGAGCCATAATCGCCTTAAATATCGTGTCCTCAAGACGGCGAAAAGGACCTTAATCAGGACCACCCCCAAAAATCAAAATTTGAAACTAAAAAATAATTCTTTATATGAAATCATTTATTTTGGCCATAAGCTCCTTAAATATGGCCTGCGGCCAAACGACGTTCATTCTGAACCGCGCACCCTAACACAGATCAAAATTTCGATGAAAATCCTGAAAAAGTAATTTTATAGAAAAACTTATTTGGTCCATAATTCCTTAAATATGGCCCTAGGCCAAGAGGACGTTGAATTCGTGGACTACCAACGCCCCAAAACATCAAAATTTTCGATGAAATGTCCTGAAAATAACTCAAAATTTTTATATGAAAAACTTATTTGGCCATAACTCGTCTTAAATATGCTCCTAGAGGCCAAAAAGGATTTAATTCGTGACCACCACGCAAAAATCAATATTTGGATGAAAATCTGAAAAAAATACAAGATTTTAGTATGGAAACAAACTTTGTTGGCCATAACTCCTTAAATTGCGTCCTAGAGCCCAAAAGGATTTAATTCGTGACCATTCCGCGCAAAAATTAAACTTTCGATGAAATACTGAAAAATATCAAATTTTTATATGAAAAACTTATTTTGGCCATAAATTGGCGTCCTAAGCCAAAAGGACTTTAATTCGTGACCACCCGCCCAAAAAATCAAAATTTCGATGAAAATCCTGAAAAAATCGCAACTTTTATAGGAACAATTATTTGGCTGGTAACTCCTTAAATGGCGCCTAGAAAAAGGATTTAATTCGTGCATAACCCACCAGTCTAATTTGATGGAGAATTAAAAACACAATTATTATATGAAAACTAATTTCCATTATTGGCCATATTATGCTCCTTATAAGCAAGAGTGGTAATTCATGACCAGCAAAAATCAAGACAATTCTGTCTGAACTGAAGAGATCTATATAAAAAGAATTTCATTGATTTGGAAATATTTTTACTAGGAATTTTATTTTTCATTCTATTAAGTACGATGACCAACGTTAGTTGAGCGAAAGCATTGATTAATGCGTGACGTCGGACATGCGGCAGGATACGCAGCATATGATGCTTGGGAAGATGCTGGGCTAAGAGGAAACGTAAAAGGGCAATACTAGCAACTCTTCCTATCCACAACCCCTTCCACCGCAACCCCTCCATCTTATGGTGGATGGTATAATAAGCAAGAAAATTCGCTAAGGTGTGTTGATACCGATGATACCAAGACTTTTCCTGCTCATTGTATGTATTGGAGCAATATCTAAATGGTACTTCAGTGACAAAATTATCACCACACTTCCTCATCCTCTTAAATGTCAACGCGAAATTTCTCATAATTCGCGCCTTTCGTTTTGGTTATGCTGTTTTATGACTACCTGAAACAATTGCCAACTATATTTGAAATGGCATTCTCAATGTGGCTTAGCTTGTATATTTTGCCGCAGGTCTTTTTGATGACTGCTTTGGTCATGCAATTAAGACAATTTGCTACTTGTCTTCGCTCTTTTGTCGGTCCCCAAAATGATATAACTTTCCAATGGGAAACAGATAAAATTAGTTATGGTGAAAACCACAAAACGTTATTTGCCAACCATTATGTGCACCTTAAAACTTTGTTTGAAACGAGAAAATCAAATAGAACTAATTATAAATTAAAATTTGCATTATTTTTGTTTTTTTATTTTTTTTTTGCTTTCAAAAGAGCAATTTTATTTACGGTTGGAATTTCTATTCACCTTTTTGATGAAGAAACTTTCT
>PGFW01001853.1:19310-40551 GCA_003123925.1 Haematobia irritans
AATGGATACATGAAGAGACAGACGGACATTGAGATGCAGGGGAATCACAGTTCTGTTCTCTTGTCGTTGAACGAGTTTTGTCCAATTCTTCGAAACAGTTAAGCTGTGTGACTGAAACCGACATTTATGCAGTCATAACAACATTCGTTAAATAACACTTAAGTAAACCAATTGAATTTTATTATAAAACCACTTTAGCAATAGCAACAGCAGCAGCGTGTTATCGGATCATCGCCACTGCGTGGATATGTTTGCCACATAACCCGACAAGGATAATTGCCCCAACCATCACCCATTGTCGCACCAACCACTACGAACAGGATAATCAGCAATAACAGGCAATTAAAATTGTTCCACAAGCATTGATGGAATTTAAATGAAATGAGCTTTGTAACGATACGAGGCAATGCAATATGATGCGCCATGCAAACATAAACTTGCAAAATAAATAAAACTGCAAATTCGTGGATACCATGATTTGAAGTAATTAAATTTTCAACACAGAACATGCTGTTGATTTGCTTACTCAAAATTGTTACATACAAAGCAGGTGACAATTATAAGAGAATTATATCAATTCTGCACTTAAAAAGGTTTGCACTAAAGCGTTTGACATTCATTCCCTTAAGGATTTTATTCCGAGTTAAAGATGCGACCTCTTTAAAGTTCGACGAAAGGACATTTTTTGAAAGTTATTAAAGTTATGTAGGCCTTTATAGATCACCTCTCAGTTTATCAAATTTTTTCATTCTCTTGAAATCAAGGAAAGTGAAGCCTAATATGTGCACTAAAAGCCAATTTAATTCTATTTTAGTTCATGGGAAAGTTATTGCTATTGCGAGAAAGTTTTCTTAGGCGTTTAATAATTTTATACCCTGCGCCAAGCAACTGTGGAAGTCAGGGTATTATTAAGTTAGTGGCAAAATGTTGCAAAACACCCAGAAGTACACGAGGTAGACACTATGGTGTTGTTTTTGGCAAAAATGCTCAGCGGTGGGCTCGCGTGGAGCTCGATAATAGCCAATGTCGTCTGTCCGTGCCAACACATTTCTTGGAATCAAAGCCTTAGGGTTCATCAAGCCTAGTCCAAGTCGACCATTCAAATTTGGGCACAAGTATGTGTTTTGATCAGAATAGAACCTATTCGATTTTGGAGAGAAGATCGGTTTTCAAGATTTAGAGTATACGCTCCCGATATATTGGCTGCTTCCATGAAAGCCAGAGTTTACCCTAAATTTGCTTAAAATTGCACAAGAAGAACAATTGTTATGATAGTCAAGTGTGTCAAGATTTTATTGAAATCGGTTCAATTTAGATATAGCTCTCCATATATATTCGATCGCGCCGATTGTACACGTCATGAATGAACCACACAGATAAAATATAATTTTAGAGAACCAATAATCTTTTGTTGGAAAAACGACATAACAAATTTTGTTAATTTCGCTGCAACAAACTAATTTGTAAGCTTTGAATTAACCATTATTTACAAAAAAGTTGTTACAATCGCCACCATCGAGAAGGCGGAACAACTAATTGTGTTCTCAATAACGATAATTTGTAAGTAATTTGTTGAGCATCGCCACAGGTACAATATTGTTGTTGAACGTCTACGTTTAAGTCACTCAACAAATATTTGTGAAATTTTGAACGAAAAAATTTGATTGTGTTTGTTGCGAGTTTATATCAATGACCTGCTAACAAAATTATTGTGATTGATAAATAAATTAAATTGAAATTAAGAAATTGACCAGAATTTTGCTATGAACTGCAACCAAAAATTGCGAAAATTGCCGGGAACAGATTTTGGAAGATATTTTGTTAAGTACACAGAGAAGGAATATGACGCAAAATGTATTTTTGGGACGGAACATTAACATTTTTGTGTCGAAAATCCTATACTCAGTTTTGTTAAATGTTTGAACCTAATTTAAAATTGGAGTAGTCCCCGGGTCTAGCAAGGACATTTGACAACTTTTTTCCCTCTGGTGCTATCTATGTCCTAGTTAATTAGAATTGTATCTAACTGCTAATCCCGATATTAAATGATTGGTAAAAATAACAATAAGATTATCTTCAACAAAACACATTTAATGTACTACCCATATTGAATAAATATACAAAAATATATAAAAATATATAAATATAGCTTTCGTACATATTCTCAGCGATGTGTGCGTAACCAGTCTTGTATTTTTGTTTTCATATCGATAGCAGTCAACTATTTTCGCAACAAAGCAATTTGTTGAAAATTCAGAATATTTGCTATTATTTCCTCTGTGAAGCACTCTAAAACACATTTCAACAACCAAAAATGCCTCATGTCCAATAGACAAAATTTGTTGAGGCATAAAGAAGATTCTACAATACAAATAAAGTTGTTAATATTTATTGCAGTTATTGTTTTGTGTTGCAGCAGTGGCCAATCTTTTTACTCCGATTTAATTGAAATTTTGCACAAGGGAGTAGAATTTGCAGTTGTAGCTATGGCGTGCCAAAATTGTGGTTGAACATGGTTCGAGTTAGATATGATCTCCAATAAAAGCTTTCGCCCGATTACGCTCATATGACCACATATGCAACGCAAAGAAAAGAAACGTTGGAAACGTGTAACCGAAAACGTTTTCTTTTGTTAGAGTTTTTGAATTGGCTTCGAAATTTTTAAACTTTTATCACCAAAAAAATTCGTTTGTTTAAACAATTTATTTTTCACATAAAAAAGTTAATTTGGAAATAACAAACACAGGTCCATTTCAGTTTAATATCAATATCACTGTTCTTTGCTGCTTTAGGTCTTTAATAAGAACTATTTTACAGTTGCAAAATTGAATGATAGTACAATGTAATTTTGAAGCATTTTTTCGGATTCTACCGAATATATCTGGTAATATATGTAAAGAAAAAAACAAAAGCAAAAAAAACTTTGGCCGAAGCAGGGATCGAACGCCACGACCCTTGGGCATGAGAGGTGTCGGACGTAGCTTACGCACTGCTCCACGGTGGCCAAACTAAATGTATGCTTTCTGTTAAATAAACTTTTGTTTATTTCGTTCGTGGCGCCGCAAAGCTATGCTATATGAAATATATAACTTATTCGATATTTTCTATTGATGACAAATAATAGGTTACATAGCTCAGTGGTTAGTGTGTTGGCTTACAATGTGCATGGCCCGCAGTTCGATTCTCCGTCCCAGGCGAAAGAAACAACAATTTTAAAAAAATTAAAAACCGTACAATGTTCTTCTACAGTTGGTTGGTATTTGACGGAAACAGGTGTTAAGGAACTAAAATCCCGTGGATTGTGAGAAAGATCGTGAGGAACAATGCAATTTAGCAAAGAAAATAAATTGTTTGTTTTTGAGCTAGTCTTATGAAATTGTTTTCACATCCCTGGAAGCAAGAAATAAACGTTATCAGCAAAAGTATATACTTTTCTTCCAAATAAACTTTCATTACAGCGAAAAAGCACCATGAGAAACGAACTTTGTGTTGGTCCTAAAATTTCGTTTGGGAGGAAAGAATTAATTTTTTTTGGCGTGTGGCAAGTTTTTGCTCCATTAGTTGAGAATTTTGGCACAGAGAGTAGAGTAGTCATCTGTAGCTATTCGTGCCAAATTTAGTTGAACAGATCGTTCAAGATTTAGATATTAGCTCCATTAGTATGTTTTTCTGAGTTTCGACAAAAATGGCAATATACCAACATTTTCCTTGTAAAATCGCCACTGGCTTACGTCCCGAAAAAGTTGTAAGTAATGACTCTAATTTTCCTAAACCTTCTAAGTACATATAATATGGCGAGGAATAGAATGATTAAATAAAGCTTTTGCGAAGTTTTCCTGTTAAAAATTGTGTTCATATTTAAATTTTTCCATATTTTTTACTACATTGTTGTTCCAGCCGTAGTGGCTATTAGCCAACTCTAAATTTTGAGTCTAATAGGATTTTGTAGAAGTCTAGTAATTCTCCGTGTCCAGATCGAGTGATGTATTTAAAGGATGTCAGTATTTGGGAAAACACTTTATATAGCCCCCAACACGCCGACCATTGACGGATTGATACGGTAATCGAAAATTGTAGACTCTCACAAAAGTGGTGCAGTGTAATAATATATGTCGCCGCCTGCCCGACTTTTAGACAATTCTTACTTGTTTTTTTTTTTTTGAACGTTAATGCGCATCGTGAACTTCGTATGGTACTAAGTAGGACTGTGAGTCCGAGCCAATTTTTCTCGACTCCGATCCAGCATTCCTTTCGACTTTCCGCTCCCAAAGACAGTGGACTGCCGGTACATATAAATTACAATAAATCTCATTTAATAAACACTGCATTTGTAATTCTTGTTGTGTAGGGGTTGACCTAAAACATGGACCTATACAAAGTTTATTTATGTGTATAAAAGCGCTCTTAAATTTCACAATTTGTCACTATAAATTTGGTTTGTGGCCCCGAAAATAAACCTACCGCAAAAAAAAAAATCCAAATTTAGTCGCAACAATTGAATGGAATGTGTGGATATATTGCCGCTGAAATGAATGCTTGAATTGTGGTTGCAAGAACTTGTCTAGATCAACATGTTTGGGAATGTACATGAAGAAGAAAAATGGCATTTCTGAACAGACATTGCCAGTTACATGTGAATATCTTACACAGGAAAAAAACGGCGCGAACTGTCTTTGATGGTAAAATGCAACTACATTGTGGCGACAATTGAACGTAAAATTTTATTGTGCCACTTCTTATGAAAATTCCACAATCGTGATGTTATTTGTTTGTATGTTTGGAAGTAAGTCTTGAAATTGGCCTGAACCGATTAACTTGGAGAGATTTCAGCGATCCAATAGATGGGTGAGCTTTTGACGACAATAGGTACCGTCATTTTTGTATATTCTTTTTTCGAGAAAGGTTGGTTTTGGCCATAAAGTTCCGCACTTTGTTTTGCTAAGTTTTGGCTCGCCAGATCCCTCTGGGGGATTTATTCAGGATTTACAGGAGAATAGAGGGAGTTATAAGAATTAATAGTAATATTTGAAAGCGGAATGGACCTCCCCTTGTCCTGACTTTTTGGACTTGTCAAGACATTTTGAGCGAACCGTTTCATCTGATGTTTCTTGGTACAAAAAAAAATACCTTAATACATCTGAAATTAACAGTGAACGCCACAGAGAAAACTTGTTGTTAAGTTTAGAAAATTGTTAAATATTTTTAGAGAATTTTAAGTAAAATACGTATTACAAACGTGGCATCAACGCCGATATCACAAAAATATGGTAAATATTCGAACAAATCAAGAAAATTTATTAGATCATAATTAAGTTTTTTCTCATGTTAAAGAAAATTTTGGTAGTTTTGAAGGAAAACAATTGGAAGTTCAAATGCAAAGAATGTCTTAAATGACATATGTAAGTTCATGATGATAACGCAATTTCTAGTCAAAATTTAAAAATTTTAAAAAATAATGAACTATTTTGAGAAATACGAATTTAGTAAATCTTTATGCGTTCATTTGTTGTATAGTTTTCCCCATTTTTAGTTAATTGACTAACATTACCAAAATATTTATTAAGAAAAAGAAACTTTCTCCAATACTTAATAATGTCCATGAACTAAAATAAAGTTAAATTGGCTTTAGTGAAAATAGAAAGTTAAAGTTTTTTGAGTGTATGTTTCACTATTTTGATTAAGAAGGGGACGTCCCTTTTGTAAAAGAATAGAGACAAATCTTTAACGTTCTCTGATCTACTTGGAATTTGATATAATATGGGGCAACCAAAACTTGAAAACTCCATTTTTGAACAATTAATAAATTTTTCGATTTCCTTGAAATTTAACGATGGCCCAGGTGAAATCGCGTTTTTTTGCGTTAATTCAATATTAAACTTATGTGTACGGGTCCATTTGAACTTTATACCCACTTTAATTCATAAAATGGTTTGAAGACATACTGTAATAGACAGGAAAATTCATGGGCCTGTCGAAAAAAAAAATTGTAAAAAAAAATTTATCTACCAACAAATAATATTTTCCAAATAAAAATAAGTTAAAAGAATACGTTTTTTTAATTATAACTACGGAATATTTTTTCGGTGTACTTTCTTTGCTTGTTTTTTGAAAGTTTGAAATAGGATATTTCATTTTCCAAATATGTTGGGAAGACGCTTGAAATGTGGACAATATGGAGGATGGCCCACACGAACTTGAACACGAATGAAGCAAAATTGTTTAAAGAATATTGGTCGAAGGGACCATCGCTCTACTCAACTTTTCCTTTCTAGACTACTAAGAATATAACCAAACTAGTGTAGAAACTATGGGGAGTATTCAATATCATCAAGGACTACTTAAGATTGTTATGCTGTCATAAGGGAAGAGAAATAAACCAAAGCTGAAAAAGAAAAGATGTTTGTACTTGCCAGGGAACCATTGTATGCAAACGAGGGCCTTACCGTTCCTTAACACTCAATAAAAGTCGTGAATCAATACAAGTAATAAATTAAAAATCATTATTTAATGTGAATTTTGCGAAAATAAACTCCAATCCTAGGTTTCTCAGTGTTCATGAAATCAAGAAGGCGCAGCGAAGCAGGCCGCGTTCGCTAAAGTTGGGCTATTATATCTGGCCAGCAACTAACGGGATTTCAGCTTTGCCTCCTTGTCATGATCACTAAGATTTCCTTCATTGAATTGATACCTGAGTTATCGCTGGTTCCATTGATACTTGTGCGTACTTCACGTCATAGCTGAGCTGTAATTTTTTCCATTCTATCTGTCAACATATATTTCTTGTCTCTCAGGTGTCCATAAAACTCATTCTTCTATTCTCATGTCAATATGTCTTCTTTGTCAGTGAATTACACTTTACGTTTTTCATTTAAGCAAACGAAATACTATGTACTCAAGCGATAACCTTAATATCTTATAAACGATTTAACTTTTTATATAAAAAATAAAAAACAATCGAATTATATATAAAAATCTAAAAATGATTTCCGGCGTCATAGTCGATAAATTTAACAAAATATTCCGTGGATAGACCACAAACAAAAAAAACAAAATTGATTTATTCATAATAGAAGTCACTAAGAGACTATAAAACTTTCGGAATTTTAGTATTCATTATATAAATTGATATATGCAATGAAATTTGATTAAACAAATTTTGCTACCAATGTGTAAACATTTTGATGAAAATTCCATGAAAATTCACTAACACAGTAAGTAAGTAGAAATTTATATTCATAAGCGAAAAAATTTTCATTCTATAATAAAAACGCAGAACACAAATGTCATAGCTATACATCGGTAATGTTTAAGCTGAGCTGTTGTTTTTTTTTTTTTTGGGTTCTTGCAACAAAGTCACCTAATTTGACGAGTGGAAATAAAAAAACTAAAAATTTTCCCTTTGAAACAATATTTCATGGGGAGGAAATTGAATAAAATTCAAAAATAGCTTCCAACAATCACACGCGCACTGAACTGGAATCAATTAAATGGTTGTAATAAAAAAATCAACTTTCCACACTTCATAGTCCTATAATTCTTACTATTCTATGGGGCATTGGAATGACAAATTTCTATAACTGTAGAAAAAACAAAGGTAATGGTATAGTAAAGTAAGTCCGAAAAGTCAAATACCTTTACAAGGATTGATGAATCATCAGAGATACAATCAAAAAAATGAACTCTCTATTTACTAAAAGCCAATATTAACTTAAATGTTTATTCATTAGAATTATTAGTTTACTCTTAATAATTTTTTATGTACGTATTTAAATTTAAAAAATTTACAAATAAGATAAATTTGAACTCCAAGTATTTCCTTGAAACTACAAAATTTTCTTTAACAAGTGAAAAAATAACTTAGTTATGTTCTAATAAATTTCTTGAGAATTTGTCGAAAAATATTTACTATTTTTTTATTGACATCGCTGTGATGCAACGTTTCTGTAATACTGTTTAGTTTAAGCATTTTCTACATAATATTCAAAATTTACATAAAATTAACCGACAAGTTTTCTTCCCGTTGGGTTCACTGTTTTTTTTCAGTGCTGCCTTAAATGAGGCACCCACTTTTAGAGAATGACGCCGACCATTTTGTTGTTTTTAGTAACAACTTTTGGCCGATAAGAGTATTAATCTAGTAAGAGTGGGATTGACAAAAAATATTTTAAGCAGTTAATCTAAATAGAAACTTGTCTACAATTAAGATAGCGGCTTATGTCGTTTTATTACATAGTACTTAACATTTTCGCCGATGCTAACTTTCATAAATTTCGGATTTTATACCCTGCGACCAATAGGAATGGGGGTATATTAACTGTCAATTTCGTTTGTAACTAATCGAAACGATATTGGTTCTATAGAAGCCATATAACACATTATTATGTTAATTCTGGGTCGTGGTTGAAATTCTGAGTCGATCTGAGTTATGTCCCGTACCGTCCCGTCCGTCTGTTGAAGATCACGCCTAACTTCCGAACGAAACGAAGATTCGACTTGAAACTTAGTAAGTTGTTATTCGATGTACGTTAGGTTAGGTAGTGGCAGCCCTGATGTATCAGGCTCCACTTAGACTATCAGTCCATTGTGATTTACACATTGGTGAACTTCCCTCTTATCACTGAGTATGCCGCCGATTCCATTGTTAAGCTCAATGACCAAGGGACCGTCCTTATTTATACCGAGTCCTACGCGTTCACATTGCAGTGAAAACCACTTAGAGAAGCGTTGGAAACCCTCAGAAATGTTACCAGCATTACTGAGTGGGATACATCCACCGCTTTAAAAACTGTTTGGTGGTTCTGGTCGAGTAGCAGGCAATCGAACCCCACGATCCTTGTGTGTGCCAGGCGGCATGCTAAAACCATTGCAGCCACGATGGCTCTCTTGGTTATTGAATGTATGGTCGGATGGTGTATTGCAAATGGGGCCATATCGGTCCACTTTTACGTATAGCCGCCACATTAATAAACGGACCCCCAAATTTGGCTTGGGTTCGTTTTCATCCGACCGGCTGAAATTTGGTACATGGTTGTTAGTAATATGGTCTCTGAACAACGCATCGCAAAAATTGGTACACATCGGTCCAATAATATATATAGTCCCCATATAAACCGACGTCCCAGATTTTTTGCTTCGGAGCCTTCTATAGAAGGAAGACAAATTTCTCCGATCTGGCTGAAATTTTGTACATAGTATCCAAAGCATAGGTGATCTCCTAACAACCATGAAAAAGTGGTCCACATCGGTCCATATTATATATAGCCCCATATAAACCGAATCACCAGATTTGACCTCCGGAGCCTCAGTGGATGAGCAAAAATTCACCGATTCGGTGTGAAATTTGGTAGTGTGTTTGTATTATGGTAATCCAACAACCATCGCAGGTAATTGGTGTCATATCAAGTCGCATAATTATATGAATAGCCTCATAGTAAACCGAATCACCAGATTTCGACCAGCTCGGAGGCGCCTCCCCTTGTCTTGGAAGAAACCAAAATTGTCTGATTCATTTGAAATTTTGTACGTGGGTGTTAATATATGGCCTCAAACATCAATTGAGAAATTTTGGTCGACAATCGGTCCAGGAATTTTATGTATTACAGCCTCATGATAAACCGATCCCAGGATTTGACCTCCGTGCCTTTGGAGAACAGAAATTCAACGATCCTTTGCTGAAAGGTTTGGTCAGTGTCAGCAATATTGATCTAACCAACCATGCAAAAAGTGGTCACATCGGTCCCATAATTATATATAGCCCCCCATATAAAACCGACTCACACGACAGATTGACCTCCGGAGCCCTGGAATGACTCCAAAATTTCATGACTGATTCAGCTTGAAATTTGGTACGTGGTGTTAATTATATGGCCCTCAAACACCTACGGTGATTGTTAGTATAAGTGGTATCGCCCAACAACCATGGACAAGGAAATTTGGGTTCATATCAGCGTCCATTTTAATTATATATAGCCCATATAAAACCGATTCCCCCAGATTTGACCATCGGTGCCTTTTGGTGAAGCAAATTCATCGCGATCTGGTTGAAATTTTGGTACGCTGTGGTAGTATGTATGATATTTATACAACCTCCAAAGTGGTCCATATCAGTCTCATAACAATAAAATAGCCTCCATAGATAAACGCGATCGCCGAGAAGTTGGTTTTGGAGCGCTCTTGGGAAGGACCGGAATATTTCATCCGAATTCAGTGAAAATTTGGAGTGCATTGTGCTGAAGGTATATGGCCGTTAACGAAAGCCATTGCTTAACTAAGGTCCGATATCGGTCTATAAGGTTATATATAGCCCATCAGATAAATCGACCCCAATAATCACAAAAATTGTCGCATATCAAGTTCATAATTCCTATAGATAAGCCCCCATTATTTCAATTCTGGCTCTCTACGTACCCGTGCAAAAGTCCATGTCGATTGGTAAATTATTTTAGACTTACCTTATACATAAACTTTTTTGTCTAATATAAACGACGGTATGGACTAACTCACATTTAGAAAACGATGTTTACGGAAAGGTTTAAGATACCACAACGCCAAGTAATTCGATGACAGTCCTTCGTAGAAGTTTCTACGCAAATCCATGGCTGGAGGGTAACATAAATTCGGCCTGGCCGAACTTACGGCGATATACTGTTTTTTTTTTTTTTTTTTTTTTTAAAATTTTTATAGATTATTCAATTATTTTTTTAATTTGATTGAGACTAAATTTTGAACTGAAGAAGTTTTGTGATATATTTTCTTTTGTGGCAAACACTACATTTACGAATCATGTAAACTGATTAAAGCAGCACTTGATAATATTTCCTCAATGAAATACAAAGCTGTATTGACATTCATATCATACCAATAGATTCTTTGGTGGAGTGATGGAAAAAACTAAATATCGACTTGAACCATAAAATCATATTATGACAATAGAATGTAATACAATAAGACGAATTTGCTAAAATGCATATGACCATTCTAGTGAAAAATTTATTTAAATAGCAATACATATATATTAGTATGCCATAGATTTTAGCAATATGTGTATATTCCGCTAGAACAACACACACACACGTACACATGAATATTTTTAAATAGAGAAAAATAGTTTAATTTTTAATTTTAATAAAATCAAATTTATTTGAAATATCTATACTATGTGATTTACGATGAACAGTAATGGCTTCGCGACATTCATGAAATGAATTAAAAAATTTATAGTTTATGTAATATTTTTTTCCATACGTTAATTGTTTTTTGTCAGAATAAGAAAATTTTATGAGATATATAAGTGAGAGATTGTTGGAAATGCCTGTGCAACAACTAATTGTGGGTGATATCCCAATTTCGGCGTAATACCAAAAATATTGTGGTTTATTATCCGTCAGTAATACTGGTTACATTGCAATACAAAAAAGTGACCCAAATTTTTAATGTTGCATACTTTTAGGATGTATTGTGAGAGGGGTTAAGGTTTTATAATGGGGGCTATATATAATTATTGACCGATGATGGACTAATTTTTGCACCGGTTGGTTAGAGACGTATCATACTTCACACCCATGTTACAAATTTCAGCCGGATCGGATGAAAGTTTGCTTCTGTTAGAGGATGGTCGCAAGCCAATTTTGGGAGGGTCCGTTTATATGGGACTATACGTAAAAGTGGACCGATCATGCCGCAATCTTGCAATGACCATCTGACCTGCATCAATAACAACTAGGTGGAAGTTTCAAGGTCGAATAGCTTGTTTCGTTCGGCAAGTTAGCGTGATTCAACAGACGGACGGACATGCTTCAGAATCGACTCAGAATTATATACAGCACACGACCACAGAATATATATACTTATATAGGGTCTTAGAAGGCAATTAATTTCGATGTGTTACAAACCGGAATGACAAAGTTAATTATACCCCCATCCTATGGTGGAGGTTTATAAAAGGCGAACCCTATGCTGGCACTAAAGTCAACCTTAATTTCTATTTTTAGTTCATGGAATTATTGTGATTCGGAGAAAAGTTTTTTCTTGACTTTTAATAATTTTTTTTTGCACGTTAATGGCCCATCGTGAACTTTCGTATGGTAACTAAGTAGGACTGTTGAAGCTCGAGCCAATTTTGCTCGACTGTTCCGATTCCAGCAATTCTTCGACTCCGACTGCTCCGGGAGTGGCTCCGGATAATATAAAATAAATCTCATATTTAATAAGCAAGTCATCTCTGTAATTCCTGTTGTGTAGGTTTACGCTAAATGGTCCGGTGTCCCAATGCCCGACTTCGCGATCGCCCGCCTTGCATACACCAAGGTCGCTGGTTTTGAACTTCCTGCTTCGACCGAACACCAAAAAGTTTTTATCAAGCGTGGATTATCTACCTCACTGTAGTACGATTTGCTGAGGGTTTCAAGCCTTCTCTAAGATGGTTTCACTTGCAACTGTGGAAGCGTCCGTTCGACTCGGCTAAGAGGAGGGTCCTGGCATTGAGACTTTAATATGGGAATCCGGCAGGCACTTAGTGATAAGATAATTAAGTTCACGCAATGCGTGCTTATCACAATTGACCTGAATAGTCGTAAGGTGAGCTCAGGTGGACATCGGGCTGCCACCTAACCTAACCTAACCTTAAGATGGTCCTTAACAAATTATTTTATGTGTATAAAAAGCCCTCTAAATTTCACATTTGTCCAAATATTTGTTTTGTGGGCCGCAAAATAATACCTAACGATCCAAATTTTAGTCAAACTTGAATGAATGTGGGGATTATTATGAATGAGTGAGAATTTTGGTTGACAAAAATCTTTTCAAAAATCTTTTGGGAGTGTACAAGGAGTAAAATGGCATTACTGGAGCACATTGCAGTTACATGAAATGCACTAACACAGGAAACAAAACGAACTGTTTGATGGTAAAATGAATTTACATCGTGGCGAAAAGATTGAACGATTCCACAATGCGTGATGTTATTTGTTTGTATGATTTTGGAAGTAGTCTTGGAAATGGCTGAACCGATTTAACTTGGAGTATTTCAGCGATCATAGATGGGTGAGCTTTTGTACGACAATTAGGGTACGCGTCTTTCTTGTATATCTTTTTTCGGAAAGGTGGTTTTGGCCCATAAAGTTTTCCGGCACTTTGTTTTGCGTATTTGGCCGCCCGGAGAGGTCCCTCTGGGGGATTTATTCAGGATTTACAGAGAGAATAGAGGGAAGGTTATAAAATTAATAGTAATATTTGAGAAGGGAAGTGGACGCCTCTTGTCCGCTTTGACTTGTCAGACTTTTTGAGGAACCGTTGTATGATGTCTGGTACAAAAAATACCACGATTAAGATACATCTGAAAAGTTACAGTGATTTCTTGCCACAGAAAAAAATGCCCTTGATATGAATTAACGTTACCACGGAAGAAAACTTGGTTAATATTTTAGAAATTTTAACGTAAACACGTATTAACAACGCTGGCATCACGCCGATATCACAAAAATATGGTAAATATTCCTGCAACAAATCAAGAAAATTTATGTAGAAATCAAGTAATTAAGTTTTTTCTCATGTTAAAGAAAATTTTGTAGTTTTGAAGGAAAAAAATTGGAGTTAAATGCAAGAACTGTCTTAGAATGGACATATGAAGTTCAATGAGTGAACGCAATTTCTGAGTAAAATTTAAAAATTTATAAAAAATAAATGAACTCATCTTTGAGAAATACGAATTTAGTAAATCTTTATGCGTTCTTTGTTGTATAGTTTTGCCCCATTTTAGTTAATTAGACTAACATAACGCAAATATTTAAAGATAAAAGAAACTTTCTCCAGACTACAATAATTCCATGAACTAAAATAAAGTTAAATTGGCTTTAGTGAAATAGAGAAGTTCAAATTTTTTTGAGTGTATGTTTCACTATTTTGATTAAGGAAGGGGACGATCCTTTTGTAAAAAATAGAGAACAAAAATCTTTAACTTCCTGATCTACTTGCGAATTTGATATAAATATGGGGCACCAAAAACTTAACCGAACTTTCATTTTTGAACAATTAATAAGATTTTTCGATTTCCCTTGAACAATTTAACGAGGCCCAGGGAATATCGCGTTCTTATTTGCGTTAATTCAATATTAACTTATGTGTGACGGTCCATTGAACTTTATACCCCACTTTAGATTCATAAAATGGTTTGAAGACATACTTAATTAGACAGGAAAATTCATGGGCCTGTCAAAAAATAAAATTAAAAAAAAAATTTACTACCCAACAAATAATATTTTCCAAATAAAATAAGTTTAAAAAATAGCGTTTTAATTATAACCTACGGAATATTTTTTCGGTGTACTTTCTTTGTTGTTTTTTGAACAGTTGTGACAATAGGATATTTCATTTTCCAAATATGTTGGGAAGACCGCTTGAAAATGTGGACAATATGGAGGAGTGGCCACAGCTTGAAACGATGAACAAATTGTTTAAAAATATTGGGTCGGAAGGGACCATCCTGCTACTAACCTTTTCTTTCTAGACTACTAAAAGAATATAACGGCGAAACAGTGTAAGAAACTATGGGATTATTCAAATCATCAAGGACTACTGGTAAGATTGTTTGTCTGTACATAAGGGAAGAGAAATAAACCAAAGCTGAAAAGAAAAGATGTTTGTACTTGCCAGGCAACATTGTATGGCAGAACGAGGCCCTTACCTTCCTTAACACGCAATAAAAGTCGTGAATCAATACCAAGTAATAATAAAATCCTATTATTAATATTTGCGAAAATAACTCAAATCCTAGGTTTTCCTCAGTGTTACATGAAATCAAAGAAGGCGGCAGCGAAGCAGAGCCGCGTTCGCTAAGTTGGCTATATATCGCGCAGCAACTAACGGGATTCAGTTGGCTCTTGTCAGATCACTTAGATTTTCCTTCTTGAAGTTGATACCTGAGGTTATCGCTGTTCCATTGATCTTTTGCGTACTTCACGTCATAGCTTGAGCTGTATTTTTCCATTCTATCTGTCAACTATTTTTTGTCTCTCAGGTGGTCGCATATAATACTCATTCTTCTATCTCTCGTATGTCAATATATCATGTCTTCTTGGTAAGCAGTGAATTACCTTTACGTTTTTCATTAAGCAAACGAATACTATGTATCAAGCGATAACCTTAAATCTATAAACGATTTAACTTTTATATAAAAAAATAAGAAAACAATCGATTATATATCAAAAATCTAAAAATGTTTCCCCATAGTCATAAAATTAACAAAATATTCGTGGATCAGAACCACAAAAAAAAAAACAAATTTATTTTTCATAATAGATAGTCACTAAGAGACTATAAACTTTCGGAATTTTAGTATTCTATAAATTGATATAGCAATGAAATTTGAATTAAACAAATTTTGCTACCAATGCTGTAAACATTTGAATGAAAATTCCATGAAAATTCAAGGGACACAGTAAGTAAGTATGAATTTATATTCAATAAGCGGAAAAATATTTTATTCTATAATAAAAACGCAGAACACAAATGTCATAGCTATAGCAATGAGTAATGTTTAAGTGAGTGATTGTTTTTTTTTTTTTGTTTTGGTTCTTGCAACAAACGTCCCCGTAAGACAGTGGAAATAAAAACAACTAAAAATTTCCCTTTGGAAACAATATTTCATGGGGGAATTGTAATAAAAGATCTCACAATAGCTTTCCAAAAATGCACACGCGCACTGAATGAAATCAATTAAATGTTGGTAATAAAATAAATCACTTTCCACACTTTCATAGTCCATATACCGCATCTACTATTAGCTATGGGGCATTGGAATGACTTTTTTTCTGACAGTTTACGAATAGTTAACATGCAGAAAAAAAGGAAGGTAAATGGTATGAAGTGAAGTAAAGTCGCGAAAGTCGAACAATAAACCCTTTACGCAAGGATATGAGATCATGCACGAAGATACACTAAAAAAGTGAATCCTCTACTTCAGCTAAAGGGTGATACGGGTCAAAACTTTGGTCCCAAGGGAAAAACGTAAAATCGTGAAATCGTTTACTTAAAAAAAAATGTCAAATAAAATATGTCGTGTTTCAAGTTTCAATTAGTATAAAATTTCAGGAAAAATATTCCAGTTTAGGCCTTTCGCTTTTTTGCCAAAATTCCGAATATGCGCCGGGCCTCCGCTTGCACGGCGAGCGCTGCCATCAGATTTTGGTAACAGGCACCGTTGTCCACGGCTGCTTCGCCGCAGGAAAGACCAGTTTGCCTTGAACTGCTGCTACGTCTTAGCCGGTTTTTTTGGTCTTCTTTAGGTTTGCCGCTTGACAATAGGCCCAGTATTTCTCAATTTGGCGGGAGCTCTGGCGTGTTGGAGGGTTGCTTGTCCTTGGGAAGCATGCGACGTCTGTGGTGCGCGTACCACTCCATAGGCCTTTTTAAACCGTAAGTGGCACAGATGCCAATCCGGCCAAAACAGTACGGACAACCGTACGTTTCCTTCAAGAAATGGCAGGCAGACGTTTATTATAAACACTCTTTCCACGAGGTGTATCTTCTTGTTGACAGTCCGGAAGCTATGAAAAATGCTGCTTTCAAGCCACAGGTCAGCAGATGGCTTGCCAACCACAAGATATTTCTGTTGCGAACTTTTGAACAGTTTTTATGTGCTTGAAAAAATATCTGCTACTTTCGCCCTTCCTTTTGGCCGCTATAAAACTCCTGTCCGGAAGCTGGCTGGTAGTCCGGACTTTGACGTAGGTTTCGTCGTTCCATTACAAACCAGTCAAACTTCCTCAGCATCGTCGTGTACAGCCTCGCGGGATCCGCGCTTTGGCCGTCGTTTTTGTTTATCATCGGCGGAGATTTGGAGTCACTACCCTTCTTGTAAGTCGATAGTCCGGCTTTGTTGTTTGGGCTCGATGCATGCGGGTTGTAAGACGATACCAACCCAAGTCTTATTTGCGGCATCGCTCTCTGGAGAGAGAGGTTAGGGTTTTCGCTTGAAACTACGGCAAACTCCTCTTTGTCGTCTCAGCGGCTTCGCGGTTTTCGATCCAGATTTCCTGGCATTTCGACAACACGTTCCCCAACACACTTAATTACATTTGAAACGGTTGATTTGGGCAACCTTTAGGCGAATTTTGGCCTGCGTTTGCGTGCCGAGTAGCTCCGATTTTTTCGCGATGCGGCGGGAAAGAATTTTGATACGGAGTCCGCGTGCTCTTCGCTGGCTTTGGCAGCGGGCGTTTTTGACAACTGAAGCAGTGAATTCCCAAAATCAAAATAGGAGCATACGATCTTACCACACCCAACCTCAAAATGAGGGGTGTTCAGGTTTTTTTAAATGCAAAATTTAAAGAAATACGGTCCAAGTTTATAATTGACCAAAATTTTGACCGTATCAACCGCTTTACAAGCCCAATTTAAGCTATAATTTTTTTGTTCATAGAATTTATTATGTTTGGAGAAAAGTTTTCTTTAGCTCTAATAAAAATTTTTTTATGTACGTTGCGGTTTAAATTGAACATAAACCGCGAAGGCTAAAAAAATATACTCAATGAAGCATAAATTATTAACTAAGATCGTGGTCTTCCCACCCAAAATAGTTTCAGAATTTCTTTATATTTGTAAAATTTACCAAAATTCGGGTCCATCATCAGATGCTTCGTATGGTCAAGTTTTGAACTCCATGTTTTTCCTTGCAAACTAGTACAAAATTTTCTTAACAAGTGAAAAAACTTAGTTATGCCTCTAAATAAATCTTTTCTTGAATTTGTCGAAAAATATTTACTTATTTTTATGACATCGGCACGTGATGCCAACGTTTGTAAACCTGTTTTAGTTAAAGATTTTCTAGCAAATATTCAAAAATTTCTAAAATTAAGCCGAATAGTTTTTTTCCTCGGTAGGGTTCACATGCTTTTTTGCAGTGTAGCCTTAAATGATGGCAGCCGTTTTACAGAATGACGCCGACTCATTTTTTGTTGTTTTTTAGTAAAACAACTTTGCGTCCGATAGAGTTTACATCTAAAGAGTGGGTATTGAAAAAAATATTTAACACGTTAATCAACTAGAAGACTTTTGTCGTAGCCAATTACAATACGGCCTTATTCGTTTTTATTACATAGCTACATCAGTTACATAGTTTGGCTTGCGGAGCCTCTAAGAGAAGCAAATTTCATCCGATCTGGCTGAAATGTCTGGTACCATAGTTCTCAGGCATATGATCTCTAAACAACACATGCAAAGTGGTCCACATCGGTCCATAATTATATATAGCCGCCAATAAACCGCATTCACAAATATTTGGACCTCCGGAGGCCTCATGGATGAAGCAAAAAATTCAACCGGATTCGTGTTGAAATTTGGTAGGCGTGATGTTGTATAATGTATGTATCCAACAACGCATGCAGGCAATTGGTTTGCATATAAAGTCCTAATATATTAAGCCTCCATATAAAACGCGATCACCAGATTTGACGGCTCCGAGCCTTCTTGGAAGACCAAGAATTCACTGCTGATTCAGTTGAAATTTGTCAACGTGGTGTTAATATAGTGGACCATCAAACACCAAATGCAAAAGGTGGTCGAAATCGTCCATAATTATATCGTATACAGCCGCTCATAAATAAAACCGATCCCCAGATTTTGACCCGTCGCAGTGCCTTTTGGAGCAAGCAAAATTCATCCGATCCTGCTGAAAATTATGGTAAGCGATAGTGTGCAGCAATAGCTGATCTTCTAAACACCATGGCAAAAGTGGTCCACAATCGGTGCAGTAACTTATATATAGCGCCCCATGCATAAACCGGCGATTCACCAGGTTATCACGCTCCGGAGCCGCGCTGGAAGCACGTCAAGAATTCATCTGATGTCAAGTTTGAAATTTGGTTACGCTCGTGTTAATAATAAATGCCTCAAAACACCATGCATAAAATTGTCGAAATGCGTCCATAAGTTATATGTAGGGCCCTCATATACAAACGATCGCCAAATTTGAGCCGCTCCGAGCCCCTTGTCAAGAGCAAAATTTCAAAACCGATTCGGGTTGAGAATTTGGTACGTGGATGCATTAGTAATACTCGCGTATCCACCAACGCATAGCCAGGGAATTGGTTCAATATCAGTCATAATTATAATAGTGCCCCCATATAAACCGATCCCCCAGATTTGACCTCCGTGTCTTTTGGGAGAAGCGAAACTTCATCCGATCGTGGTTGACAATGTTGTACGTGGTGTAGTATAGTGATATGTAAGCAACCGATGCCAAAAGTGTTTCGCACTCATAGTCGCATAATTCATAATATAGGCCTCCATATAAACCGATCGCCGAGATTTTGGTTTCTAGAGCCTCTGAGGAACGCAAATTTCATTGAGCCGATTTCACAGTTGAAATTTGGCGTACATTGTGCTAGTATATGGCCGGTTACAAACCATAAGCCTAACTAGGTCATATGCGGTCTATAGTTAGTATATAGCCCTGGGCAGATAAATCGATCCCCAATCACACAAGAAATTGGGTCCATATCAAGTAATAATTCTATATAGGCCCCCATATTTCAATTCTCGGCTCTCTACGTACCGTGCAAGTCATGTCGATCTCTGCGTGGAGATTATTTGTAGACTTACCGTATCATAACTTTTTGTCTATAATGATACCGACGTATGTGACTTAAGCTCACAACTTGTAGAAAAACGATGTTAGCGAAAGTTTTAAGATACCAACAACCCAAGTAATTCATTGTCGAATGACAAGTCCTTTTCGGTAGAAGTTTCTACGCAATCATGGTGGAGGGTACATAAGATTCGGCCTGGCCGAACTTACGCGGCACGTATATAACTTGTTTTTTTTTATTTTTTTTTTTAATTTTTATAGATTAATCAATTATTTTTAATTTGAAATTGAGAACTAAATTTTGAACTGAAATTTTGTTGATAATCTGATTTTTTTTATTTTCCTTTTTCGCGCAACACGGACATACGAATTCATGTAAACTGATTAAAGCAAGCCACTGAATTATTTTCCTCAATGGAAATACAAAACTGTAATGACATTCATATCATATCCATTAATTCTTTGTGAAGTGGATAGAAACTAAATATGACTTGACCATAAAATCATAATTATGACAATAAATAGATAAATAAACGAATTTGCTTAAAAATGCATATGACATTCTAGTGAAAACATTATTTAAATACAATACATATAATACTTTATATGCAATACATTTTAGCATATGTGTATTCCGCTAAAACAAAGCACACGACACACGTACTACATGAATATTTAAAATAAGAAAAAATAGTTTATTTTTATTTTATAAAATCAAATTTATTTGAAATGATTCTATACTATGGATTTACGGATCGAACAGTAATGGCTTCGACTTCATGAAATGAATTAAAAAATTTATAGTTTATAATATTTTTTTCTAGATATATTTTTTTTCCAAAATAGAAAATTTATGAGATATATAAGTGAGAGATTGTTGGGAATGCCTGTGCAACAACTAATTGTGGGTGATATCCCAATTTCAAGGCGTAGTACCCAAAAATAATTGTGGTTTTATTATCCGTCAGTAATACTGTGTGTACATTGCAATACAACCGTGATTGCAATAAGCAAAAAAGTGACCCAAAATTTTTAATGTTGCATACTTTTTAGGATGTATTGTGAGAGGGGTTGCCTGGGGTATTTGATCATCCGCAGCCAAACAAGGAGCGTCCTTAAAAAAAGGTAGCGTGAAAATATTCTTTTTGGCATCCGCGAAGTGGTGTACAATCGGCGAAGAACAATGAACTTGAGAAATTGGGCTTGTCCAATAGGACGGATGTCCTATGAGATATATAAGTGAGAGATTGTTGGAAATGCCTGTGCAACAACTAATTGTGGGTGATATCGCAATTTCGGCGTAATCACAAAAAATATTCGTGGTTAATTATCCGTCAGTAATACTTGGTTACATTGCAACGTACAAGTATGTCAATACAAAAGAGTGACCCAAATTTTTAATGGTTGCATACTTTTAGGATGATATTTGTGAGAGAGGGTTTGCTGGGGTGATCTATGACAGTCCCACGAGCACAAAGCGTCTTCAAAAAAAGTAGGAAATATTCTTTTTGGATCCGGAAGTGGTGTACAATCGGCGAAGACGCAATGAATAAATGGGACTTGTCATAGGACGGATGTACCACCATTTCAATTGCCCAATGTTGACTGAATTTCAGATCGGCATTATTCTATATAGTATAATATTGATGGCCGATTACC
>PGFW01001871.1:37856-48115 GCA_003123925.1 Haematobia irritans
TCATTACGAGGGCGGTTCGGAAACTTCTTAGCCTATCAATGAAAGAGAATAGTTAGTTTTTCAATATATTTTTATTTTTCAATATAATCTCATGCCAAGGGTCGTGGTTTCGATCCCTGCTTCGACCTAACACCAAAAAGTTTCTTTTTTCTTTGCGTGTATATATTCTTCAAACCACTACGTGCTTAAGGCAACGATAACGTCGTTTTTGCTATGCTCAATGCAGAATTGAATTGTGTATGCGAGAATTCATAGATTTTGTAGTAATTTCACTTCAAATGAAACCTTTTTACAAACGAAATGCTTAATTTTTTCAAATGCTATGTATACATATGAAGTAAAAGAAGAAGTTTAGTCTGAAAAAGAAAGTCAACCAAATAGTTCTTTATGGATAAAAAAATTCCCAGCAAAAAAGATTTGCAAGCTCTTCCACAAACGTTTCTTTTTCAGTGCATCCCTGGATCCTCCATAATTTTTTTCACTTCCGATTAACTTGTTATCTTGTCCAAGTCTTACAAAATACGCTATGTTATTTGGCGAAATAGAAAAGCTGAAATAAAAAACAACAATGCTTAAAGAAATAAAACCAACATAACAAAACAAAACAAATGGAAAAAGAAGAGGAGGCACGCCTCAAAATAAACCAGCCATGTGACTTCAAAAATGCGATGATTGGACAGTGGCATAGGAAAAAAGAAAGATATGTTTGTTTCGAATTTTATTTCGGCTATAAGGCCGGCTTATCAATGTAAAACCTTTTTTCGGAGGGTTCAAGTGTGGTTTTTTGTTGGGATTTAATAAACTGCCTGAATTTTAGTCTGATAATTGGTTGAGTAGTTTTGCTGCAAGTAGAGGATGCTGAATGAGGAATGGTAAAATTCCCGAAACGTCGCGCCCATCCAACCATCTTGCAGTCTATAGGGGCTTTGCCCAAGATAAATTTGACAAAAACATTCGTTTCCTCTTGTTGTAAGCCTACTCTTGTAGTTTAGTGCCAACTGTATGGTTTTAAGCTGAAATAAAAAAACACAATGAAATAGAAAATTAATAAACACAAAGTATAATATGGCCGAAATTCGTACATAATATTTCAGCTGAAATCGATGGACTGCGTACAAAATGGTTTGGAACTAAAAACTGGGTGTTCTGGTAACGGTTGTCTTATGGCAAGATAGAGTTTATTTTTCTTACAGTGTCTTGACTGTTTTACCGTTATGGATTAAAACGAATTGGACCGAATTTTATGGTGCACTGAAGAGAGAGAGAAGAGGTTTTGTCTTTTCTGAGGGTCTTGAGAAAATTTTGCCACAGTTTCTTTGAGGCAATTTAGTCTAAATTTGAGAATTAAATTGTCTGTTAACAGCAAACAACAATGAAACTAATCTTTGAATTGCTTATTACAATTCGTTTATTTGCTCTAGAGAAGATAACTTTGTAAGAAATGGGGAATTTCGTTATGTCTAAAATTTCGTTCATACGGAAAGATTCATTTTCTTTGGGCCGATATTTTAATAGACTGAAACTCTGAATGTTGATCCAGGTATACTAGGCTGTTAGACCAACTTCTAACGAAACGAGTATTTTCAGCCACACACTAGGAACATGCAAACAGAGGAACTCCCCAAAAGAATTCTGATCACCTCTTCTTTTGTGATGTTTGCCTGTATACAACTTCCTGGTTCCCCTAGAAAGGAAAGGAATAAAAGTGGGTGGGGGCTAACGCAAGAACGATGTAGCTGCTAGCAGTCCCAGAGGAATGATCCAACCACAAATCCAGAGATATTATAACCAGAAGAGCCCTCCCGGATGACTGAGAAAATGGGCGAAAAAGAATTGTCTTGGTGGTAAATTCTTAAAAAACGGAACCTAGTCATCTGTACTGGCAAAGATCGAAAACACCCACGGTTATGCCCATATCCTTAGGGGGTATTGAAATTCCCTTTAGGGAGTGTGCAAAATACCTTGGCGTTATTTTGGACAGGAAGCTGAACTTTAAGCTTAATATTGAGGAAAGGGAGAGAAAAGCAAAGGTAGCTTTGTACTCGTGTAAAAAGGCAATAGGAAAAAAGTGGGGACTGAAACCAAAAATTGTGAATTGACCTATAGACGGCAGTGGTTTGACCTATAATGCTATTTGGTGTTGTAGTCTGGTGGCCAGCACTTCAGCAGCCGACAAGTTTCGATAAAGTTCAACGTATGGCTTGCTTGTGTATCTCAGGCGCATTCAGTATGACATGGAACAGATTCCCTTAAGCCCCAGGGAATAAACCTCATATAGATTTCTACATTGATGGGCTCCCAAATTGGGATGTACAATGTGGTTTCGGGAGTATATTCTAAAAGGACGCTGGAACTTCGGAATAGCGAACAAGATTACCTAGTTCACTGTATGTTTTTTCAGGCTGATATATTGGCGCAATAAGAGATGTGGCGAAATTGGCGCGAGATAGTAATGTTCCTAACAATGTTGGCATTAATTAACGTATATACCAGAAAGTCAACCTGTAAATAAAGATCCTTGGATTCTGTGTTCCTTAACTCCGAAAAACGGCTCATCGAAATCCCACAAATCTCTCAACGAAGATGGCTGAGCAGTAACAATATATTCATCCTAATATGGGTTCCTAGCGCAATAGGAACATACCGGGGAACTGCGGAATGCGGCACAGCTGGCAAGGCTAGGGAGACTACCTTACATATTCGCAGGGGAACTAGAATCTGTTGGTATGCCCCTGGCTACCTGCAAGCTCATGCGGGCGTGAGAAGGCTGTTTATGATGGCAAATGTTCGATGGGAGAATGCGCAAGGGCTTGTAACGACAGCGCCGAAGCAGGAATATGGGCCATATTTGCATTTAAACTTACATCGCGCTTAGTGTTCTGGAACATCAGACTACACTCCTGATATCTTGCTATAAACGGGTCGCTGCCCTGATAGGGCGATTTTGCAAAAACTAAGGCGTCGAAAGTAATATTGACTATTGTATGAGCTGTCAATGATGCGGAGGAAAAGGGAATCAATTAAACCACCTCTTGTGTGAGTGGGTCCTGGCATTTTGTGTAACGGCGTAAAGCGGAATTTTAGGGGCATATAGCTTAGATTTTGGGAACCTGGAAAACAGTTAAACTTAAGGCACGTCTGTTAATTGTGTTTTGGAAGCAATCTGGTTGGTTCAACAGTAAGAGAAATAATAGAGAGAAATGTTCAGACGGTATTAAAACTAAAAGTGCCCATATGTAATCAGGTACTTTTAGTTTAATGTGGTACCAAATGGACTGACTATACGCTATAGTGAGCCTGAAAACTTGAAATCGGGCTGCTTTCTTTAAGCCTTGGTTGTGGTTAAAGGGCATATACCAACATTGGCGTACCAAATTTTAACCGGATCCGATGAAAATTTACTTCACCATACGCTTCGGAGTCAATATCTGGATATGAACCAATTTCAGCTTTTCGCCAGTAGTCAAATTTTAAAGCTGGCATCGGATGAAAATTGCCTTGTGGTCTCCATAAAGTCAAATCTGGTGGTCGGTTTATATAGTGGCTATACAAAAAAATTGGGTCCGCGATGTGGCCCGTTTGCAATATCATCCGACGCCTATTAATACAACTACACTCAAAAAAAGTGAACTCCTATTTCACTAAAAGCCAATTTAACTTTATTTTTAGTTCATGTAATTAAGTTTATGTTGGAGAAAGTTTCATTTACTCTAAATAATTTTTTTGCGTACGTTTTAGTTAATTTGACCTAAAGGGAAAAAGGAAAAATTATCGTCAATTAAGCAAAAATGATTTACTAAAATCCGCTTTCCACAAAAAAAAAAATAGTTTTTCATTATTTCTTTAAATTTTGTAAATTTTACCAAAAATGCCTTCATCAATGAACTTCGTATTCAGCTAAAAGACATTCTTGCATTTTTTACCGACTCCAAGTTTTTCCTTCAACACTACAAAAATTTCTTTGACAATTAGAAAAAATTAAATTATGCCTAATAAATTTTCTTGGCATTTGTCGAAAAAATCTTATTATTTTTGTGATATCGGCGACATGGTCAGCGTTTGTAATACTGTTTAGTTAAATTTTCTAAAATATTCAAAATTATTCTAAATTAACAAAAATTATCTTCGCTGGTGGGTTCACTGTTTTTTCAGTGTACTTGTCTATAGTTTTTTTTTCGTTCGGAAGTTAGCGTGATTCAACAAGCGGACGGACGAAACATTCGTTTCAGAATTTCACCACGACCCAGAATTATATATATAGCTTTATGGGTCTGAGACCAATATTTGCAATGACATTACAGACGGAGTGACTATGATTAGTAGCCGAGCCCATCTTTATGGTGAGGGTATAAAAACAATAAAAATAAAATTAAAATTTTCACCCTTGCGGGGATTTGAATATGGGACGTTTGACTTTTTCACTTCCATGAGATTTTGCAAATTACAAAATTTATTATTATTATTTTTTGTAGAAATTTAATGAGAAACATATATTTTTAAAAAATTATATGCAGAAAATAACAAAATAAGGATGGATATAACATACATTGAGTGTAGTTGATAAAAAAAATCGATGGTTTCTTCTGTGCAACCTTGCACTAACGGGGTCTTTTAAAGGGTGAATTTTTATAAAAATAAAACATACGCACATAAAAATATTTGAAGATTATTTCATGCAAATGTTGGCTGCCACCGACCATCAAATGATCCATCCACTTAGTCCAATTGTGGCATATTCTTTCCAACATTTTGGCCAGTATCTCACGAATAAATGTTTCAATATTGTCTTCCAATGCGTCATTGTAAGCTGGCTTGTCTGTATAGACATGAGCTTTAACATAACCCCCCAAAAATTGGTAAAGGCTTTAAACCGCATGCTCTAGACGGTCAAATGACCGGTCCCTACGTGAAATTAAATGGTCACCGAACCAGAGGGTTGCCAGATTTTTTCCGAGAGATCCCCGAAATTTCGAAATTATATCGCCAAAAAAATCCCAACTAAAATATTGTTCCCCATGAAAAATCCCCAAAGGAAAATTCATACAATCATTGTATGTATGTAAATTTAATTCTATAAAACAGAAAAACAATCTCACATTATCGAATTCTTTAATAGGTAAGGAATTCAGCAAGTCTGTCAGACATAAGCGTAGGAAGGCCTCTGGGGAGGGGTCTTGGAATAATTTCAAATAAATATTTTTTTTATGATTTTTAATGTATTCTAACGCTTGTTTGAAACGTTTTCCCTAGAATATTTTCAAAAATTATCGATTTATCTATAATGGATTTAGCATTTTTGTGGTATAATTTGAATAATTTGTACCATTTTATTTATTCTTACGCTTTTTTGAAACTATTTGAATTTTTTCATTGGTAAATTTTTGTTTTAATTTACCAATTAAAAAATGAAAAAAAAAAAGTTAAGTAAAAAAACTTCCTTGGATGTGCTTTTAAAGTTATGTCTTTAGAACAACACGCAATATTTTTGCTGGGAAAAGTGTGGAACTACTTTTAGTTGCTTCATTATAAATTAATTGTCGTTTTTAGCTAGGGGGTTTATAGCCCCCTTAGGAATACCTATCTAGCTACACTAATGCTGTCAGGTGGGTTTTTTTTTCAGAAAGTATACTATCCTCTGCTCTGGATTGTCAATAACTTATGAACCATCTTTTGTGCGCAAAGGATTCTCCCAATAAATTTCCTTATCCATAAGAACAGTATGTAAAAATTTCGTTTATATATCTTTGTAGTTTCGGGAAATAGATGTTAAGGCAATTTTTGCGTTTTCTGATTACCGACGCAGTAACAAACGAAACGAAAGTGAAATGAAACTACAAGAAAATGTTCATGGTACTTAATAAGACCGTTTAAGACCGGACAGATATATAACCCTAAGTAATAATGTAAGTTGTATTTCGGTTTTTTTCTTTCCATAACAAATATAATACTATAACTATAATACTCAATAACTCCATTGTGAAGCATACTGTGTGATATGTGTAGGTTAGGTGGCAGCTCACTTAGACTATTCAGTCCATTGTGATACACATTGGTGAACTTTCTCTTAATCGCTGAGTGCTGCCCGATTCCATGTTAAGCTCAATGACAAAGAACCTCCTTTTTATAGCCGAGTCCGAACGGCGTTCCACATTGCACCGAAAAAAAGTGAACTATTTTATAGGAAGAATGAACTACCTCGCACGAAAATTGAACTAAATTTTGCTCCGCATTTTGAGATTTCCACAAGGCGTTAATGAAACCAGGAAATTTTAATGCCCTGTTGTACTTGTTAACTGCAGTTCACGAAATTACATCCTCTCATACACCGAAAGAATTTTCTTCGTAAAAAGAACGAAAAATTTCGTTAAAAGTACGAAATTTGACATTGTTTTACAACCAAAGAAACTTTTCATTAAAAGTACGAAATATTTTCGTAGTTTTTATGAAAAATTTTCGTACTTTTTATGAAAAACTTTCGTACTTTTTTCTGAAAATTTGAGTTTTTAAATAAAAATTTATAGTCACGTGCCATTGTGTATGTTGCAGTGTGAAAAATGACATCCACTACTTTACATCTTGAAGTTTTTGAATAATTTTTAGTTTATTGCTTCACTTTTATATAGCGCGCTATCACCCAAATGAGAAGTACATAGACTTGCATAAAAATAGATAAAGGAAAACACTCAAGCACATTATAGAAAGACAATTTATGCGGCGAACGGAAATTTTACAACTTCAATGAAACTTCTTCGTTATTTCAAGAAAATGTTTCGTGTTTTTATGAAGAAATTTTTAACGCAGAATGTTTCGTAAAATATTCGAAAAAAACTTCTTTCACAAAATTCATGAAATGTGAAGAAAGTTTCGTTAAAAGTACGAACTTTTTTACGAAGAAAAGTTAATGTAGAATGTTTCGTAGAAGTTTCGTATAATTCGTAAAATGTTTCTTCGTAAAGTTTACCGAAAATGAATAAAATTTCGTTATTTTAATGAAGAATTCAGGAAGAATAGTAAATTGAAGAATTCTTCGTAAAATTAACGAAGAGAATTCTTTCGGTGTAGAAGAAAAAATTAACTAAAAGTAAAGAAGGAAATCTGTGGCGCCAAATCATGACCATTTTAACCATACAGTAGTTCATTCTTACTATTTTTGGGAATCGTACGAAAATCTTCTTTTGCTTTAGTTCATATTGAACTTATGTGTACGGTCATTTAACTTTATACTTACGTTTAGTTCATAAAATTTTTGAGACATACTTAAAAAAAGTAAGATTTCATTAAGCTGTGGAAAATTTCGATAAAAATAATAAAATTTAACTAATAGCAAATATTTTTTTTCCAATAAAAACAAGTTAAATTTAGAGTTAGTTTAACTACGGAAATTTTTTTCTGTGTGTAACACCCTATCGTTGAAACCACATGCCACGGAAGTCAAGCTCTTGAATTTTGGCCAAAAAAAAATTGGATATCTTCTCACGGTAGAACTTACCATTCACAGTTGCCACCAGCCCATAAGCCGCATCCAACTGTGACTTTTTCTGAATGCATTAGCAGCAATGCTTCTGCCTGATTTTCAATCCAAACTCGACAATTCTGCTTATTGTCGTACTCATCGTAGCAAAAATGAGCATGCATTTTGATAATAAAATTCAATAATTGGCAAGCGCTGTTCGTTCGTAAGAAGATTCATGGTTGAATTGCAAACGAATCAGAAGATGTCTGACTGTGAAACATAACCGGACATTTGGGTCAGCTGTTCAAAGCAATGTTGCCAAAATGTTAAAAGCTAAAAAATCACCCTTTATTAGCCTTTTCTATGTGACAATTTCTAATTTTATCGTGCTCAAATAATTTTATAAACAGTTTCGTTACACCCTTTGATGCACACTTATCTTCCCTGCATATAATGTCAACCAAGTTGGCTTGGCTGGGGGTTTCGCTATCGTTACCTTCATTAAGTCGCATGACATGCGATTGGCCCACATAAATGGGGTTTGCTTCTGTTCTCTTAACATTTCTGTTCTCTTAACGTGCTCCACTTTCTACTTCTATTTACACTAAATTGCTTAAGATAACTATTCGAATACAGCAACAATTCTCCATAAAGACGACATACATTATGTACCTACATTCAAAATTTCAAGTGTACAGCAAATATTAGAGTATTTTATAGTTCGCTCGTTTTCGAATTTTTATTACAGGTAGAAGAACCGTCGTTGTAAAAAATAATATTTAAGCTTTCTGTATATAAAACACACCCATAGAAACCCAGTTATAGTTATGGTACCAAATATTGTTACCAATTTCTCTTGGGAATATTCGATTCAATGTTTAGCCGTTTTTCGACCTTTGACGTGATGAGAGCAAGAGATGGTCCGAGTAGCAACTTTTTGGATCTCTACTGTCAAAAAAGTTGAACGTCATAAAACGTAGAAAATGTCAAAAATACTTGCAGAATTCTTAGATTTGTTTCAAAAACCTTTTTTTAATAACCTAAGTCATGAGAACGTCATATTGAAGTATTTTGGATTTTTTTTTATAGCATTTTGAAATTTTTACTTAAAAGCTGAAACTGTGAAAATTGTTTTGCCAAAAATGCTAATTTAGGTACAACGTGTGGGCATGCAAAATATCAACCACGCAGATTGAAATTTATTAACAACTCCGATTTTAATACGGATAGTTGAAATCCAACTGACAGCAGTACGCCTATATTTTCTTATAATTTTTTAATAAGGAAAAATCATTCTCAATCAAGTAAGACAAATGGTTCTGTACAAAAATACTTATATTGTGAAAAACTATGTATTTTACGAAGGTAAGCTTTTTAATGAAAAGGCATTTTTTTATAATGAAAAGGTATTCTTAAATGCAAAAATTATAAAAAAGGGACTAAATAAACGGTTCTAAAAAGCGTATACTGTACAAATTCTTATATTGTCAAAACCTAAGTATTTTACGAAGGTTTACGAGGTATGATACGTAAATGTATGTCAAATACCTTACATTTTACGACAAACCATCTCTGGATGATTAAGACGATTTTTAATATATTGTTCAACTGGAGCCGAAGTTTTTTTTTTAATTCTTTTGTAACCTAACGTTGATTTCAAGGGAGATCCAGCTATAGATTTTCAGATATATGTAATGACTGGTGCGTGACAATAGATTCTTCAACTGGTCAATAAATACTCATTTTGTCGTGAAATATAGATTAACAGTTTGGCTGATAAGTCCCCGGTCTGACAATAGATGGCGTCGCTAGTATTAAATCATATTATTTTTATAAGTACCAACTTCAAATGATTCGTGTCAAAATTTGACGTCTGTAAGTCAATTAGTTTGTGAGATAGAGCGTCTTTTGTGAGGCCTTTGTTAGAAAAAAATGGAAAAAAAGGAATTTCGTGATAAAATACTATTTTCTGAAGGGAAAAAATACGGTGGAAGCAAAAACTTGGCTTTGATAATGAGTTTTTCCGGACTCTGCCCCCCAGGGAAATCAACAATAATTGATTGGTATGCAAAATTCAAGCGTGGGGTGAAATGAGCACGAGGACGGTGCACGAAAGAGGTGGTTCGATGAAAACATCAAAAAATCCACAAATGAATTTGAATGACCGTAAAATGAAGTTGATCGAATAGCAGAGGCCTTAAAGATATCAAAGGAACGTGTTGGTCATATCATTCGTCAATATTTAATATGCGGAAGCTCTGTGCAAAATGGGTCGCGCGAGCTACATTTGACCAAAAACAACAACGTGTTGATATGTGACATGGCTCACATCACACTACACTCCTGAGTCCAATCGACAGTCGGCTGAGTGGACAGCGACCGGTGAACCGTCTCCGAAGAGTGGAAAGACTCAAAAGTCCGCTGGCAAAGTAATGGCCTCTGTTTTTTGGGATGCGCATGGAATAATTTTTATCGATTATCTTGAGAAGGGAAAAACTATAACATGACTTTTATATGGCGTTATTGGAGCGTTGAAGGTCGAAATCGCGGCAAAACGGCCCCATATGAAGAAGAAAAAAGTGTTGTTCCACCAAGACAACGCACCGTGTCACAAGTCATTGAGAACGGGTAATGCATAAAATTCATTGAATTGATTTGGCCCCCAGCGACTTTTTCTTGTTCTCAGAACTCAAAAGGATGCTCGCAGGGAAAAAATTTGGCTGCAATGAAGAGGTGATCGCCGAAACTGAGGCCTATTTTGAGGCAAAACCGAAGGAGTACTACCAAAATGTTATCGAAAAAATTG